>UYWX01000019.1:0-111663 GCA_900622495.1 Hydatigera taeniaeformis
AGCGGTAGAAGGGGCGTAGGAGGGTGAGAGGCAGGTCAACCGAATTGGTATCCTCAGGAGGTGGTGGAGTTCAGCATCGTGTTCACCTCCTCAGCGATCGCAGCAAGAACAAATTCAAATTGAGCCTAAATTCACACATCACAGGTCAGCCAAGATTGACTAAATGATGAGAAAACTGTCAACAGCCACCGAAACTTCTCATCACTATATCAGTCGTCACGAAATATGCTTAAGTGTTGAAGTCAGCTTCAGAGTATCGTACCCCTTACTTTAAAAGTGACAAAAACTAAACACGCCTCACACGATAATAACGTCCAATTCAGCCTCTTCCATACGTCAACAAGACAATCCACTTAATCCCATATCGGCATTGAATTGAAAACTACCTTTGATTTGATCATGCCTTGTCGCTGATCTCGAAGATGCTCAAGAGAAGCTGCTACATCCAACTCCTTGACACCTTTACTGATTCGACTGAGAACAAGATCCAACAGCAAATAGGTTCCAGTCTTGCTCGAACCATCCCTGAAATCGCCGAAGTATGGCGAATGAACCAATGCAAAAGCAATCATGCAACATATGAAAGTAAGTGAAGAGATAGGAAAATAGTGATCACGTTTGGATTTAAATTGGTTTCCCAATGAGGTCCCAAATTTCATTCGAAAACATTTTAATAGAGACATTATGCAGCTTCCAAAGACGACTTCTGAGTCTTTATTTGTAATAAAGATTTCACATAATCCACAAAAATGGGGACAATCGTCATTTTCCTTTGTAAACAAGGCACATCTTGTCCAGTTGCTTGCCTCTGGCATTAAAAAAAGGTAGTTGTAATCGATGAATCCAACATTCAACTCAAGGTAACAGAAAATTGGTCACGCCTATCTGGGTAAGAACATGCACATTTCTATTAGAATGAGATAAACGTAGCTTTTGATGGAAATAATTAGGCTAAGATTGTCACAGACACCCCCATTACAGAAGCAGTTCGTGTTGGACAGGATGATTGAAAATCAACTCTATGGCTTTTACAACCTCAAACATCTGCGTTAAGCCAACAAGACTTCACTCAGAGACCTCAACTGGTGGGTGCGGAAATAGACTTAGGGGAAAGGAGATTGTGCCACATTGTTCGATCAGCCATTCAGTCCATTGACTATGCAGGATAAATTCACCTAAACACCCTTTTCTTCCAAGGATAACAGGTGGATAATCAACAAAGTTGGCGACAAAGTTGCAGCACCGTGAACCTTGCATTGCACAAGGCTAAGTTGCTATACTGTTTCATTCTGTTTCGTCTTAATTTTTAGACGCACTTAATGGAGGGATATGCCAATGGTCCACTCAGGTGGGCAATTAAAGTAGTAACAGCTTCGCCTTCTGCGATGAAGTCCCAGAATCCACCACGGTAAAGTAAAATGCAGGCGCCAGCAGAATAAAAATAGATTGTTTAGTGCCTCTACAGCAGAATCTAAGAGGTACTTAATAGGCATAATGACCACCTTTTCATGCACCATTTTCGTGGCAATGATTTCATGGTGGTGTGGATAAAAGTGTGCAAAGAAATTAATAACCCATTCTATGTTGAGCATATGAATGCAAAGTGCAGGCCCAATTATTAGTATGTAAATAAGGATAAGAGGGTCATGACCCTCACCTAGCTTGTGCTTAAAAACAAATGGTAATGCATCGAACTCTTACGAATTTGTTTCAACTCAACTCCTCCCGAGATAAACTGCGAAGATGTTAACAAAACCTTGCGTGATAGTCTCGCTTGAGCGACAGATACAAAGTATAAAATGATGCAAAGACTTTATGAAAATCAAAAACTGTTGTATGAAAAGTAAGTGCACTTAAAAAAATGTGAACTCACCTGCAGTGAACCACCACAGGACTGTTCTTCGCTCGAAATGACTTATTCACCTTTCTAAAATCGAAAAAATGCCGTAGATATTTGAGTGGAGGGAGGAATCCTGCGAAATTTGACAGCCAATCAGCATATTCTCACCAAGACTTCTATGGAGAATGGACCGCCACTATAATGATACTCCATTGTTTCACTAATGACATTAACATTCACGCGCTTTCGAAGCAAAAAGCTCAACAGCTAAAAATGTGGTCATTTTTAGGACGAGAGTAGTCCACCACTAAAAACACCATCAATTCTAAAGATTGATACAACGCTACAAAATTGCAAGCCCGAGTTTGGATAAAACCATTCTATCTCTACACTAAATCAGCACACGCCATCAAGTCAGGGAAGTCTGTATAAAGGATAGAAACTGGAGGACTGGAAGTAAAGTAGAATCATTGCACCTTCGGAATTCAAGCAACGTCTTCAACTCGCAGGAGGGCGTTTCCTCAGGCCAACTGAGGAAGTGAAATTGCGTCACTGTGCGTGTTTCACCGGATTCGCTCTCCTGTAGGTAGAAGGACCGGGTTATATAGTCGCTGCATTGTCTGTGCTCCGAGACCAGTCTTACCTACGAGGGAGGACAACGTGTGGTTGTCATCATTCATCTCCCATGTAAGGTGTGCAAAACTTTTCATGTCTTCAAAACAGCAAAAGGCGCTAGTAAATAATGTGAAATGGCGTATCAATGACTTCCAGATAATCGTTTTTTCCTTTGTGTTCATCATTTTTGTGGAAAAAATCTGAGAAGTTAGAATAGTTGAGTGTATATTTTGAGCAACGTAACTACATTGAAAGGAAAATAAAACTGATCAAGGCATCAAGTCTCCACGCAACTTAGTTTATTGACCAGCAAGACTTGCTTTGAACAAAAAAGTGTTCTGAGGCCAAAAAAAACAAAAGCATCGCTGAACACGATTTCAGGGTGACAAAGGTGACCCGTTTCACGTCGCCACTGTGAATGCGTAACAGCTACAATCGCATTGATGCCAGAGCTATGATAGTGAATAAAAGACAATCGTTGGTCTAAAAATTTAATGAACTCAAAATGACCACTCTACCTCAATTCTTTGAAAAGATGGTAAAAAAGCACAGGGCATGCAAAAAAACGCCTTGCCTTTCATGCCACACAGACTCCGAATAATGTTGGAAATCGACTAAATGTTGAATAGCAGAGAATGCAATGGAAACAGAAGTATCAATTTATCGAAATGTTGCGAAGACGTTCGAAGAATCACCATGAAGTTACCGGTTCGGTTACTTATTAATAAAAGTCAGGACCGCTTATTCCCATCATTTACTCGTGAATTTTACTGAATAGGACTTATTCCTATGCAATGGCAACCGTGTTGTGCTAAGTATGCAGGTAACCTCATAGCACAGGAACAACGAGGTCACCTACTGTAATGGAACACTAACCAGCCATTCCCTAGTGGACGGGAGGTCAGACGCATTTACACCAAAAAGACGAAGCGAGAGGAAGAAAACCCAGTGACCCATCCTTTCCACCAATAACATACTAGCCTCCAAGGCAGGAACAGCAAAGGATGTAATCAGGTCCCAAAAGCTACAAGCATAGGAGACAAGTTATGCAGGTCTTTCAGCTCGTACACGAAAACCAACTTATTTTAAACTGGCGCCTTGGATAGTATAGACAATTACAGTGAAACCGAATTTCATGCTTTTGCTTTTCAAAATTTACTACCTAAAATAGTTCCAGCCAAAAAGTGAATAAGTAAGTAGAGTTAGACTCTGATCTATTAAGAGAAAGAATCGACTGGTTGGTTGAGCCCTTACCGAACATGGCAAACCTCTGGAATTTCATCAAAAGTTCCAGATGGGAGCTTTCACCTTTTATCCCATTTTCGTCTACCTCGTGTGATCACGTAAGGGGTGGAAGAACGAATTGAGTTTGCCAAGCATTCTAGTAAGCCTAACAGATGAATCGTGTTACTCCTCCAGTGAGCGATGGAGAGCTACTACAACCTCAATTGTGAGTAAGAATATAAGGTGAGTACTGAAGGTAAAGCGTAACATTTCCGCGACCCCAGAAAGGCACTTTTGAGTTATTTTAAGCCGCGTGTCTTCACATGGAGGATTAAGGTAGTAATGAATCAAAATACTTCATGCATTCAGTTAGTTGACTCCTTTACGACACTCATCCCAGAGCTATGATATTATGGGAAAATAAATGTTAAAATGAGGAGCGTAGACCTAGTGAGGTGCACAAATGAGAGAAGGAAACGCCCAGTAAGTATGATAGGAAGGCTTGATAAAAAGCACGGAGCGGGAGTAGTAAAACAGGAGACCACCGCTATACGAGAGAACACCAAGAGCAATGGGGCTATTTGATAGAACATCGGAGCTATTTTGATACCAACTTTTAAAGCGGGTGAATAAAACATAGACAGACAACCGCAACCCAGCCGAGACTGAGGGTGATCTGGAAGGGGAAGCAGATGGAGAACTGGGAAGGTTTGGTCGATTTGTACCCCAAGGAGTGGGACAACAGAGGCATAAGCACGTAAAGCACGTAAAAAAATAAGTCCAACGGTGAGAGGAGATGATTCAAAAGAACAAATGCAAATAGCTAAAGAAGCAATGGAAGAAAAAGTCATGTGTCTCAAGTGCCAATAAAAGAACATTTTATGTGGTGAATCTGTAGAGTTACGAGTTAACTTCCAGCAGAAAATTCGCGTGATGCTAGCGCTTGATACTGCAAATAAATAACAAGAGTTCTTAGTCAGTTTAAGGAAATAGATTTCATCAAGTCTCATCCCTAACGAACCAGTCATTTTTGTGGATCCATTTGAGGGGTAATAATTATATTCCTTCCGGTTTTAAAAATGCTTATAAGTCGGTAGAAAAGTGGTGGGAAAAGATAATGGAACTGATTTTCCTTCACTTAAAACTCAAAGGCTTATTCTTAAGCAAATGCAGTAAGAAGCAAGACAAAAGTTCTGATAGAAAGGAAGTCAAGTAACGTCTTGATCAGCAGTTTCAGCGTCAATTCCTGCTGATAGTTATGTCTGATCGCGGTTGTTTTATATTCAGCCTAGCCCACTTATGCGACTTTAAAAACGGTGAGTAACGGCAAAATCTGACCCTTTGTATTTTTTATGGGATAAAGTTACCTTAAGTCAGTTCTTGCTATGGCATTCTCCAGTTTTTGTATTCATACAAAAGGTACTCGAAGAGGAGCAAAGTGAGAGGCTCAGGTAGAGTGGAATGTATTGGGTAGACAAGGCACATGTGAGTCAGTCACGAATCACCGCCGCCAGCTAAAAGCATGTCATACACTTAAGCGCTACTCCCTGAGGCCACTGCCCTGCATTTTCCCTAACAAGTAAAGAAGTTTAAATGGAAGGATGAAGAACTTCGGACAAAAAGACTTGATTTGCTGCTTCCAACTGGAAAAGTGGAAGGCTCAAAAGGAAAAATGTACAGTCTTGCCTATCTTAATTTAATCAAAGTAATAATCCCCAAGCAGACAATGAAATCCGATAGCTTCAATCATTATACGGCTTGTTTAATCATGTACACATTCAAGCCAAAATTATTGCCCGATAAGCCAGAGCCGTTACTCACAGTTTTATGCCCCGTCCTTTCATCAAAGAGGAATTCAACTTATAATAAAGGGCAAAAACTCCTACCAACACCAAATTTCTAATAATATAAATTTCGAGCAGTGGCTGAGAAGAATTCTAAGGTAGAAAAAAAGTAGAATAAGCTCAAAGGAACTGGAATTTATCTCCAACTATCGTCGCAATGCCTACGTAAACTCGAAAAATGCGAAACTTGAACACGATGATAATCGGATTCAGGAATTCCGACTAAAGGTGAGAATACTTCCAAAATCGCAATGCGCACAAATGCGAAAATCAGGTGTAGATGAAGCATAAATGATCCATGCATGCATCAGATGAAAAAAACGTGAACAAGTTGCGTCAGGAGATATTCACACTAAGTCTGGGGTCGATAACAGGTTTAAGTGAAGGAGGATGGGGTGAATATGCATTGTCTACATGAGTAGTGACAAAGAAGCTATGACGTACAGGGACTGTAGTCACAAACCCGGTGGTGGATCAAGCTATTCAGAAAAAAAGCAGATGTGGTAATTAATAAACCAGCAGGGTATAGGAACAAATAGGTCCAAAATTGATGCGGAAATGACAAATCGAGGAATTGGTCACGAAGTGCTTGTACTGTTTTAACTAACTTGCCAACTTTTGCCACGTCAAATGAATGCAGAGATTTGAGGCGACATAAAATCTTTCCTCCAAAACGATGGTAGTTCACCACAATTTAAGCACAGACTTCTTGCCGTAAGGGAAACAGAATAGACTTCGGAACCCAAAAACTTGACAATGGAGGTTAGCTCCACAAATGCTTTTCCTTAAAGCCAAAACCTTGACTACCATTCTAGCCGAGAATACGATACAGGCATTTTAGCACGCAGAGGCGCCTCGGGATCCAATGCTGCTGATTAACACTAGTAATGAGCATGGAAAAAGCTTCATTAAGGAATTCAAAGTGTAAAATGAAAGGGTTACTTCTATGCTGTGGGCACTTAGTGAGCGTTAATCCTTTGCACTGATGGTTGTGGGGTCCAGAACTTTGCATTCATTCAAGAGAATGGCTTTCAAACACCGCTGAACAGCAACAACAGCGAGCTCTGTCAAGTAGATTTTCAACCAAAATGACGTTCTAAATCCTAAAATTAGCTGATAAATTTTGAACCATTCTGACTCCTAAGGTAACTGTTATAAAACTTGATCGAAGGCACAAACAAACAGAATCCTTCAACATGTCAAAAAATAAAATTACAAAGCACTAGAAAAAAACTAAAATTTTGAATAACCTAACTTCCGCGTTAAGATGAAGGTATACTGACAGATAAGTCGGAGAGATTGTTGGAAAAATTCATGCCAAATCAATGTTGATGATGTTAGGCGTGAGTCCACATGTCTCAAACCATTACACCAAAAAGGCCAATTCATGTGAAGTTGATTTCCGAAGGATGAAATGCTTCACAAAGAATGTTATCTTGAAAGTAACAGAGAACTAGGGCCTCTAAACCCGAAAACTTTGCAGATAAAAGGAACAGAGGCAGACGGGACGCACTTCAAATTTGCTTAAGATCATAGAACCCTCCGAAGACCAATAGCGAGCCTGGGAGATGACGTCATCATTCTGCCCAGTGATATCGAGGATATCCTCAAATAACTGGGTGAGTGCATACTCAGGCTCGAGGCAGACGATAACAACAACGAACTGTTCCCACACCATTTGCCAAAAGTCGTTCACCGTGTTTAGCAACGGTGTTTCTGCCGCGATGTACGAAGGATTTCGCGGATCATGATCGTACTAAAAGCACGACAATCAGAGAAACTGTTAGTTGCAATGCAAACATCAATTAACTTGGTAGAATAATCTATAGCGCCTCTCGGCATTTTTCGCCCTAAGAGTTAATCAAAAAGAAAGCTATGCATTCCATCAATAATAAGGTGAATTTACGCAATTATGGGTTGAAAAATGAGTTCAAAGGATGCCAGTGTACTCTACTTATTTAATTCGCTCGAAAATTTTATTGATACTTATGACAAGGTTACATGTTACACTGGGGTGTTTTTAATTCCCGTGGAATCAAACACACTTCAGATATCATGCAATCGTCTGTAGTCTTTTACCCCTTCGCCACGTTGATGACACCTTCCCATTGATAGGCATTGCTATATCGTAAGAGAGAGTTCGAGAAGCAAAAAGCAACTCAAAGCAGTAGTTTGAATGATTATAACCTGGATGCTTTCTAAATCACTTTTTCATTTATTTTTCCGATGGAATTTCAAAACCGCAAGGCAGATCATCAAGGCTCAAAGACAGAGGAGTTAGATACCTACCGATGGTGGGTACCAAAGGCCCCATAATGCTATAAAAAGTGTATCGGTTATTAATGCTGCTGCGTGAAAGTGTAAAGTGTAAACCTGAAATCTTTATTTGCATAGAAGCCCAGATATCAGAATAAAAATGGTAACGGGTAAAGCCCAAAAAACCTCACCGATTCAACAGTTATTCTGGCGCCTAGCTTTCTGAATGCAAGCGACTACCAACTAGATTTGCAACCAACTGCTGGATGGAAACAGGGAAATGCCTGCTTTTACTTGCGAATGGAGTAAATTTATAAGAGAAAATTGAGTTGAATTGATTAATCAGCTTAGTTTTGTCCCGTAAATAAGTTCACTTTACGCTGGAGAGTCAATACCACTTGAAGAACCAAAAGATCAGTGCAATGCTGAAACACCAGAGGGTTTTCCGTAGCGCAATGGTAAATCAAAGTATCCAGTATTCAAAAAAATCAACAAAATAGGTGACAATTAATGTCCTACCATAAAACTGGCATTGATGTAACCGTTTCCACGGTACGAGAGCATCACCCGCGTTTGTTCATCTAGAGGAGAAAGTGTACAAGTCATACAGAGCGACATCATCCAATCAACTTTTGCTGCATATTATTTACCCCCTTTTCCACAAAAAACCCCACTCACCGCAGATATACTTCCAAAAATAGCCTATTTGTTTCGTCAGTTTCAAAAGGCATGGTGTATAACGGAAAGTTCTTTTAATAGAAGCTTTTGCACAAAAGGACACCGAGAAAACAAGGAAAGTTACGTGTGGGGAACGGTTTTAGTAGGAACAAATGTTCATTCTTATGCTAACAGAAATCTAGACCACAAAGACATCATTCGAAGTGCCGGGATTCAGAACAGTACCGCCTTATGTTCTTAATGATTTTATTTGTTTAAATAGTTTAAAGGCGTTTGTTTTCACCTCCAGTTGAGCAAGACTGGTAACAGCAAGGAAACATTTGCCCAATCTAAAATTAAGCGCTGCTTATAAAATGCAGGATAGGTGGTCCTCCCAAGACTCAAAGCCAAACCGCCCAGGGCGAGGTTACTTAATGCACAGGATCCTGCCATGAAAAATGTAAAGACTTCGAAACTACGAAATCACGCCCTACTAGTGACCACAGACGAACGGGGCAAGCGTCCACATGGCAGTCAATCGCCCCTGAATATCCAGCTTGCCGCGTTAAGGAGACAGACACTTGAAAACGGGTTTGAGAGATATTTTTAGATAAAAATAACGGCATCCCTGACTTTCTAATTTCAAACCATATCTGTCATCAATTTTTTTGCGCATCAGTTATGGGATGGGAAGGGGACATTTTACTATAAGCTGGACCACAAATAAAATGAACAGGTTAAGGCATAAGCTTGAGATATCTGATAAGACGGCCTTATAATGTTTCAATCATCCCACATTCAATGCGAAGCATCTAAAAAGCGCGAGATGATGGGTTTTACGACTGCTTTTGGTTTTCATAAAAAAAAACATTAAGTGATTTTTATCACTTTTTCAGAATGGGTAAACCGTTTTGGTTTTTTTGATGAGTCCCTTTGTATCAGTTAAGGCATAAAGTCCGCATGATGGCGCGTATAAACTGGCAACGTTGGTTGAGTACCAGCGTTCGCCCCCATGATTACCTCCATCCATTACCATTCTGTCTGAACAATTTGCAGCAACTACGCAGAGCTAATAGGTACGTTTCCATGTCAACTTAAAATAAGAATCAAACACATCCTTAGCTCGGCGAAAGCCATCAAAATAGGGACGAGTACTCCTGTAAAAGGAGTAGTCTAGGCGCTTCGATCACTAATTGATGCTGAGCAAATGAATGTCAGATGTCAAGAGATTGGAAACTTGGGAGATAATTAAACGAATTGCATTTGCTTTGTATCTATTAAGCCGAAGGTATCTACCAGAAGTTAGATCCCGGTAATATAGAGGCCGTTTCCATCAGCACCGAGGGATTAACAAGCCGAAATGGAAAATGCACTGAGTGAAATAGACTAGAAGACTTAAACCTACTGGAAGATTTGCGATAAGTAACTGTTTTTTCTCATTAAACAAGATATGCAAGCTCGAGAGGCGCCATCAAAGTTCCCTCAATGAATAGATAAACTTAAAATTCGCACTTATAGAATGGAACAGTTAAGTATTATTAAAACGACACCGAAAATCTTGTATCAGGTTGCCATAGTCTGCAACAAAAAAGTGATGGAGCTAGTGCTAAATCGAAAATCATACCGATGGCTTAAGAAAAGTTTTATAGTGGAGCAACGAACGTTCGAATGCACTTTAATAATAATGATAAGCTACTGGAATTAAAGCTTTTAGAATAAGATCGTCACAATATCATGAAACCTACAATCAATCACTTTACAGGTGTCGTGGGCAATTCGTACAAATACACTTTAAGTGATGCGTATTATTGGAATTCTTGAGCCCCAATCACCCACAGACTGGTGGCAAATTTGTCCCTTTAATTTGGAAATGCGATTGTCGTTACGACTGAACAATTTCGCTCAGAGAGGCGTAAAAACTCACAAGGAATGGGACATCCCTCACGATTTTTGTGAGCGTTTTCCGGTCTTTTGGCGGATTCACAAGGTACAGCTTCCTCACTTTCGTAGGTGCTTACCTCTTCCCAGTCGGCGTCTAAACGATCACGATTTCGCAAATGCTCCTCCATGTAGGACTACAACAAGAAGGCTTTGCAACAGTACGATAAGGATTCCTCCTGTATTATATCATCCTTCGATCATTTTGCGCAGAGCATAAGGATACAACCACCGCCACTGACCCACAGGTTAGCTAAAATTATCATGCTACGCAGAGAGGATGTTGGATGAAATTGAAATGGATTCATGATGAAGAATCCAATGGACAGTTTAGCTACAGGAACTGTACTACTGGAGCCAAGGTGAACCGTAATAGTGCACAATCTCGATTCAACGCAAGTGTTGGAAGAAGACATGAGCCACAAATACAGGGTGCCTTTTAGAGAGGTAGATTTCGTCTGAAGTAGTTGTTGTCCTTACCTCTTGGACTGACAGTTATGAATGCATTAGGTCTTGTTAGTGCTAATAGAATGGTTGCCTTGTGTGCCTTGGGTTGGTACAGATGCAGCTTCTCAAAGGTGCCCGAAAAGACTTACCAAAATTAGGTGTCCTGTTTTGACATCAAGGGTCATTGGAACTGGTTCATTGCCCCTAGAAAAATAAAACCTCGCATTTTAAGTATGAACTCACAAAAGCGCAACATTTTGATTTAATTAGGAGTGTGATATTCCAAATAGACCTTCCACAGCAACGAACAATGGGGAGAAGGAGAACAGAGGTCATGCGTCTAAAACATTCAACGGTAACGCTTAAAAAGCACCTACTTCACAACACATAAACAGGTGAATATTAATAAAGACGCTTCATCAGATGAAAATCCATTTTGCCTCATCCCACACACCAACCTAAGAACCGATGGCTAAAAGCCCCCTGTATTTTGTTGACTTTCACCATATTTTGAGAAAATGCTGTAAAAGCAAAGTCATAACTACAGTAGCAGAACCAATGTAGAATATTAGGTCCAGACGCTAAGAAGTGTTAACAGTATTATTGGCAATGCCGGTCACATTTGACGTCCGCATTGTCCTACTTTAATCCGACGTCATAAACATGGAGTGTGTTCCTCTATCGCTTACAGTAATTGGTTGCTCCAAATTATGCGACGGGCAAATGAGTTGAATTTGTGGTGATAGAAAACGGATAAAGTCTAAATAACTTAAGGATGATAACTTTCTTGACTTTTAGACCGGCGACAAAATCCGCTGCAGTCGTAGTGAAATATATGCTAAAACAGTATAGAAGCAAAAGCACTTATCACTGAAGAACCGCTTGGACGCATAAGGAACTCAGATTGCTTATTTGGACGGTCAGTGACAATTAAGAGGGAAAATAGCAAGCTAACCAATCAAACAATTCATAACTTTAATAAATGGCACATATTCAGTTTCGTAAAATGTTAAGCGCGCGACAAATAAAGGAAATTTTTGTGGCATCGCTTACACCCATAACGTCCATGCAAACAACTTTTCAGTGCTTTTTCATCAATGATATTTGGGTATGCTTTCCGTGATTTTGATCTTAAAGCGCCGCAACTCAGCGACTAGCAACAATCAGTGCAACTCATCAAATGTATAATGGAGGCGTTCAAAGTTTGGCCTAAAGTATGCTTCTGGTAACAAAACATGGCGTGCCAAAGGTAAAGAAGCCTGCTGCTTCAAATGACTTCGTCACCATCGCTTGCACAAAGGCAGATCAGTGCGTGCAAAGAAAGGCGCTAGTAACGAGTTGCAAACGGCTTAGAATGACGCTACATAAACTTTGGAGGCATGATCAAGTCACAAGGTGAGAGTAAGGATAGTGATACATTTTAAAATGAAAGAAAGTAGATATCTTACATCTTAACCATAAAAACGTCACTATAGGTGTATCCATGTACCGGTCCCAACAGGGGGCGTGGAGGGGCATAAGATGGGAACGTATTAAACAAAATGCTTGTCCCCGAAGGCCTTCTTGCGCTTCCAGGCTCACAATTGTTTCGATAGCGGCGAAACACCACAATATCCCGGGTTGTATGGTGTAGTGGAACAGAGAGACGACCAGACATGTCGTTCGCGACGAGTGAATTCATTGAGCCTAATCGTCGGGAGGACAGCATAGTTCCACGTTTGTTACTCTGCAAAGCACCCTCTATTGTGCCAAAGTGTTGCTCTATACCCTTTATTTGCAATCATATCCACGCTAACATCCGATTCATGTAAGCCTAAGGCAACGGATGGCTAGCCAATGGCAACGAAAATGCGGGTGTGCAACGAGTGTGCCGGTGACATGCCTCCAGTTAGACTAATTACCCAATCGCAATGACGCATACGTCTCAATTCCTAAACAAGAAAGTTAAAGCAGTGATGAAATAGCAGAATAAACATGCGATCTGCGATGTGAACATGGATAAGGAGGGGACGAAAGATGTGGGAGGAGAAAAAAGGACCACATCAATGCGTGAAAACCAGTCGACATCAATTACTACTAAAATTAAAAAGCCATTAACAATGCTAAACAAGCGATTACGCGGTCCCTCTAGCATCTGCAGCTTGCAATAATATCTTTATCTTCGCGATTTTTGTGCAACACGAGCAACTCCTGTAAAGCGATGTATTTTGTCAGCAATCCAGAGGAGGCTTGGAAAGCGAAAACACAACTAACGCTTAATCCCAAATCTACCTTAAAAGAATACTAGGGGATATCCGTGAAAGAGGAAGCCGCATATATTAGAACACTAAAATATGATATTCGTATTGAGTAAAGTTGCTAAAGCCTCAGTACAGTGCCTTTGAAGTAGCTAAAGCTACCAGTCCACTTTTGAGGGGACAGCAACAAGAGCTTGGAATGAAGAAGAATGTGGATCACCACCAGGAATTCAAGGTACACTTCTAGGTTGACAGCGTTGTGGATCGTAAACTTTATTCTAGTTACTTCGGTGAAGATGTGGGACACCTCAATTTTATGCAGTGAATCTAAGATGGAGAAGAATTTCGACGGTGCCCACAATCCACTTTGGCTTTTCTGCATGCTAGATGCATTATCATTGCTGCGAACCTCTCTCCGACTTTGTTTGCTGCATTTCTGGTTGAATGTCCAAACCACTAAGTAGACGAAAAAAGGCTTAACATTATAAGTAAAGGCATCGAATTGTTTACAATTTAGCCCCAGGAAACATCAATCGTCTACAATCTGGAGCAGACTATAACTCCCAGAAAAATAAAGGCAACCATAATCAAGATCCATTTAGATCTTGTCCACTAGAAAGCTAAAGTTTATTCAGCACTATCTAGATTCATTTTAAAATACAACACCATTTGGGGGGGTCAGAGTACTAATGGATACTGTAGCACTACAACGAAAACGCCCAATGGCAACAGTAACCTAAATGTTTAAAAACTTATCGTAAAATAAAAAGCTCATAATGGATACCAAATCGCAACTAATCCTTACCTGTTAATGATGAAATCGTACATTTTGACGAATCGGTTATGCTTGAACAAATCTTGGTGCGCCTACTGAAGTAAATGCTACCACATTACCATTCACCTCAAAGGTGACTCGATGCTTGCAAAGACCCGATGCATTGTGTACCTGTTTATACATTCACAAGCCAGACTTTCAACACATCAAAAACTGTGCATTCTTTATCGAAATAAACTCCATTCCGAAAATGATACCGGCTCTTCAATTATGCACGGAAAGTAAATATAATGAACCAAAACTCGCTGCGATCAAAGGTTGTGATAAAACTGTCTAACAACAACAGAATCATGAACAGAGAACACGTTCGCATGAAAATCAGACATTTCACACATGATTTACAAATTCAAGACTCGAACTTTGATGTTACTTCAACGAAACTATTATGGATATGCGGATTTCTGCAAAAAAACTATTGCAAGTCGTTAAATAAGTCGGAAAAGACCGAGACAACGAATGGGACAAGACGGACGACGTGGAATAGACAAGAACATGCAATTTACCAGTTGTTACTCAGTAGGGTGGTGCGATGACTGGGGACACTGGCCATTGATTCGGTGGAGGCTTCAGAGCCTCCTGTGCTTACAATTTGGCGCCGAAACATACCCTATATGAACACACCGTAAACGTAGTATACCGCCAAATCTTCACGCTTAACATCACGCCCATAAGCCAAACATTGCATACCTAGCCCCATAGACAAGGAGAACCATCTTTTTCTCACCTAAGCCCACGAGGTAGGTTCCTACCCCATTCGCTCATAACAAACAGCATGTGAATAAAATTGAATGTAAAATAGAGGAAAGATGTTCCCACCCTTGGAATAATCACCCCTCCAAACAGTTATGCAGCAAACAGCTTTTAAAAAATTAATGACGATCAGTGGCGACTAATTGACGTCGGACAAATCGATGACAGCCAAAAGCGCAGCCTTAAATTCTTCCACCATGAGATAAATATTGTAATATCCATCAAGCCCCGAAGCATCAAATGAGCATGAGTATAGCTTTGTGTACATTGTAAATATGCAAAGCTTCAGTCGAAGCAAAAAATTGCCTTAGTTCACTATCAACGGGAAACAGAAGACACCTCACTTGAGTGCAAAATATGGCTGGAAAGTAGGAAGACGTGAAGGGAGTGCGTCCTGACGGCTAAATTGAACAACCTAGGTTCGCCTCAAGGACAAGCGTTTAAGCTGCAGTTGCACACTGCTCGTGTAACGTCATTGTCTGGCATGAGCACAAAGTTTCGCATAAAAAAAGTGAGACACCAAGACCGCGTAAGAGTTAACGAAATTAAAAGAGGAAAAAGAACGTCCTTTTGCTCAAAACTTGAAAATAACGCCCCTCTGCTAACAGTAAGTCAACTACAGGGTAAGCTCGTCTAAGTTGTCAATGCGATCAGCCGGTTGATTGGTTTGCCTGGAGAGCTGCAGACTCAGAAGTAACCACATTTGGTGAAACAAAGTGACATACTAAGCGGCACCCTCCAAACCAGAGGACCGAATGCAGCATTGTGCAATGTGGTGTACAAAATGTGCACACAATGCGATTCTACAGCAGCTGAAAAAGACATGCAGAGTGGATTTCAAAAATAGCTTCTTACTCCATTTCAAAACGCTACATAAAACGCCATGGGGACTGCTTGTAAGAAAGCATTTCAGTCTTAACCATCTTGATATTTTAGCTCTAAGTTAAAGGACACAAGTACTAGACGGTCAATAGCGGTGCTTCGGCAATCACAATAAGGCGACAATTATTTTTTCCGAATTTAAGTAAACGAAAACAATTTTACACATGCACATAGATAGTTGGCTTAGTGCTTTGCGTTCACCAGACCACTGTGGCAATTGGACAAGATTTATATTGATATGCATCAGTGACTTAAAAGATGTTTTACCTTCACTCCCCTTCCCAACCCCTCTCCTCCTCCTCCTCCTCCTCCTTCCAATAAAAAAACTTGATAACAAACAGCTGGATTAAGAAAGCCACGACACCGAAGGCGGATTACTACCTCATTGCGCGGGATCGAAAACCCTTTAAAATCCAAAAGGCTTTCATCTCCGTTACCCATCTGAAGCATGCCTCTCTACTTTCATCCCATCGTCTTTGCAAGAAATGCTGTCAGAGCATGAAATTTAACATTTAGGTAGAGGAAGAAGGACACTGACAAAAACTAAAACGATGGCGCCATGCTGTAGACAAATGCACATACAAAATGTTCATTACAAATTCGCTGATCCCTTTGCGCTCCACCAATGTTTCATTTTAGCAGCCTCAACTCTAAATCTGATCATCTAGGTAAAAGTTTAAATGATCCGTTGATAGGAGACGGGTTGGCAGAAGCCACTAAATAACTGTTTGTCTCAGTAGTTGCACAACTTTTGGATAGAAATATTCGAAGCTTTGAGCAACCATATCTTTTACAGAAAGTTCGCAAAAGACACACATCAAATAAAACAATTTTAAAGGACATTGGTAGTAGGTGAAACAGTAGCCTCCATCCCTTTGCACTTTGACAATGTATATTTTGGACCTTAGAGAAGCGAATACGATCCTAGCAACCAATTACCCGATATCTATAGCGGCAGAAGAGCGCCGCAAGCTGGAAAGAAACCTTATAAATAGAGAAGACTGGACAGCAGTGAAGTGAAAACAGGTTAACAAAGAGGAGCAGACACGAAATACCCCCTTAAGATAATATTTGAAGCATTTCTCATTAGATGACTCAGCCTGTGTTCCTATGAGTAACGATGAATATATGCCTTGGCCTGCTCGTCACTCTACTCCTAAAAAGTTGCAAAAGTGACAAAACTCCATATTCAGTAGATTCACCAAAAGAGCCAACATCTTCTAGATGTAGTAGCTGGCCAACTGCAAGTGGATTCGAGGACTGGCGTGGTAAGCTCGAAGCTGTTTTACTGCACCGACTGGGTTCTGACGACCAAGATGAGAGGCTGATCAAAGAGTGCCGGGGAGACACTTGAAAGGCAAGAAGACCTAGATACGCAGCAATTGAGGAGTAAATATTATTAAAATTCAGCTAGACGACACAACCTCTGGGAAATGCCAATTCCTTTACTTGACGATAATACGTATATTGCTCAAGTGGTATAATTTCCTGTCTTCATAAAGACGCAAATCAGTAAAAAGGAACAAAATCCAACTAGAAGGTCGCCGATATCAGGATAGAAAAATAGGCTTACCTTTTTGCTTAAATAAGCGTGAAAAGGATTGGAGAACTTTGACTAGCAACGTTAGCAAATGCAGACAAAGTTAGAACTTTGAAAATATTAAGGTGGATTGACATGTGAAACTATTCACCTGGAATGAGAAAGTGCTCTACCAATTATTAGTATTCATGATTTAAACTCATGAAAATATTTGCATTTTAGCTAGGCAATCAGAAGTAAAAAAAACCATAAGCGAGCGTTGAGTTTCCAGTGGTCAATAAAACGTTCACTCAGCTTAAGTCTGAAATACGGGAAGCAGTCGACAATGAACAACTAAAGTGTCCTCATGACCACGCTTACCACCCTGATCCGCCCGAAAAGTTTTGAGTAATTAATATCGGTGCAAAAAGGGGGCGCAAGGATTTAAATAAACCTTTCCCGCCCTTATAAAAAGGTACATCTGGCGAACAATGAAGAGCAAGGAATGTTATTATTCAGCACATCCAATAAAGTCGTTGGTGTTTTTGTTTCCTATATGTTGACTAAGAATCTGAGTTTTGGGGCAGTAACAATTTCCCGGTGGTGGGTTGTTTTGCATGAGAGAGAAGGGAACGATGCGCTAGATGATTTTGAAGCGGATTCGCTAGTAAAATAAAGTATCCTGCAAATTTTTTGCCAAACCATTATGGTCCAGTAATTGCTCCGTCGAAGAAAGCTTGGAACAACAAAAACTAGCAGCAAACATTAAACCCTATGAAAATCAGGTGTATTTAGCTAAACCAGGCATAAAATGCGCTAAGCCCATTCCCAAAACAAACTTTCCTAAATGTAAGGCATTCAAACTTTACAAAGAATATGAATATCGACGGGAATTAAACCTTATTCTTAATTTATAAGAATTACGCCTTGTACATTGCCATTTTTTAAATTAAATAGGTCAATGAAAACATTTATCCATAAGAATGGAAAGCGATGCATTCAACCTTCATCCAAACAAAAACATTAGAACAGCGACTAATAATAGGCAAATGTAGAAACACCGACACTCATCATCACTACAAAATCTAAGGAAAATTATAGGCTCCACTTACATAACATACTGATGGTGCTTTTGAACAATGTTTCCCAAAAGTGTCATATTTGCACACATATGATTTGAAACAACGCAAAGAAAGGTCATTAATTAGCAATGAGACACCTGTTTTTCGCCCTGTTGAGGGGTCTCCTGATAGGGTGGAGAAGTTGTGGAGCAGGATGAAAGGGATTCTTGGTGCTGCTTTTCCACGGAGTCATTTCGACTACCACTTGCGGCGACAGTGGCAACAGAGGCAGAAGGGGAAGCAGAGGGAGAGCCAAACGGAACAAGAGGCCTCTCAGAGGACTTGCGGGGGTCCTTTCCCACAGGACCTGCCAAATAGTCGTTGAGACGATCGCGCCGGCGCACAAGGATGTGTGCAACCAGCAGCAGCGCCACTAGCACCGCTAAGGAGCACACCACCACAACAACAACAAAACCGACTCGTGAGAGCCTCCCTCCAGTACCCGTGCTCCTGTTACCCTGCCGTCGGCCTGCACCGCCTACGGCATAATCGCCCATCTCGGAGAGGTGCTCAATTTTCCCCACCGTTTGTGGAGCCGCTATCGGTTCCGTCAGAACCTGAAAGAAATTCTGATCCTCATTCACACCTACTTCCGCTTTATCTTTTCTGTGAATTCGCTTGGAAACCTTTAAGGTCTTCACGTAAATATTTAACACTCAGTGCCTGGAACCTCACCCTCTTTTAGCTTCAACGGATTAATCCCTTAAACTTGCTCCAACTTCCGAAGTGATCTAGTATCCTTTAGTAATTTCCATTGCTAGCTTCTCTGTGCAAATTACTTTTGACAAGAATTCTGTTGAAAAGTGTGCTGGTTAGGTGATAAATTTTGACAAAATGTATAACTCTGACGTGGCCTTTTAAAAGCCAAGTGCAACTGGGATGCACTAGTGCACCAGGTATATTATAGACACAGACTTAACGTTGTAAAATATAACTAAAACCTATTTTAACATGTTACCATCAGTGCCGATGACAGTGATAAGGATAATCATGATGAACCAACTAGACCATTCAGAGGTGTTTTATTAACCCCCTCGTGTATCACTATTTCAAAAATAGAAAGGAGTGTGTTAAAGCTCTTCTCATGCGCAAAATGCGGGAATTTTCTCAACCATTGCTTATCTAGTTCATCAAAACAGAACGCTTTTGTTCAGTAGTTGCTCACAACATGGATATTGGGAATGGTATGAAAAGTAGTATGCAATGGATACCATCACCAATGTCCCCAAATTTGCCTCTTTTCTGAAAAAAAAACTCCACTAACTCCATTTTAAACTGGCCCCTAAGTGAAATAAGAATGAAGCTCAACTCATCCATTATAACAATGGAATTTGATAAGGGGCTTACAGGCATTCCGATTCCGTACTGAGACACTTTATTCTGCTTCATCCATTGTGGATTTTGGCCTAAAAATCAAAACAAAGAATTCCGAATAGCAGAAAATACACGTGGTACAGGCATAAACTAATGAAAAGTTTGCTCACGAATCATATTTAGTACATCATTCGCCACCAGTCCTGTCTCGAAGGGCACAAAGAAAAGGAGTATACGGCCGGTCTTATCGAGTCTAAAATTAGGATAGCCAGGTAACACAAACATCATTGAAACCAAGGTAATGGGAGTAGTGGCGATAAATCACTGCTTTACAGCATTATAATGAGAACCTTGGTGTGTCCAGAATCACCAAATTTCATTCTACAACAGTGCAGCTAAATAAAATTGATTTAGGTTGTTAAGACTCCTGGTTTAAAACTTCCCCCCGCCGCAGCATCGTTTCCTACGGCATCTGGTGAACCAAAACATGCATTCTCAATCTTTACCGCCATCTTAGTAGCCACTACTTATCGAGCGAAATACTGGAAATAGGAAGCAATTGCCCGAGCTGCCTGAAATGAAAGTAGGATTTCTTTTCATTAAAGTCTTTAATTGAAAAATCTAAGCCGTAATTTATGGATTGTTATGAGCCTTAAGTCCATATCGCAAACATTCTTTGCAGAGATGTTAAAGGAAGGTCTATCACCTCTGACTTCAACTGTTGGTCGAGAAATAAATAGAAATGTAATTATCCTCAACCGAACAGTTCACTACACGAGCGGATGCCACCAAGTTTCATCGATAGACCGAAAAAACACATGTCCCTTTGTGACGTCAGGATCAGAGGAAACCTGGCGTTTTCATTGATTGGTAATATAATATGCGCTAAAATAAATGCATTGAGTGCCATTAAGTCCTTGTGCATTTGTGATGCACCAAATGGAGCAATAGTAAGGTAACAAGCGACAAAACGCGTCGATAAAAGTAAAGAAAATTCAATCTTGTGTATTCCCCAGAATGCGCGGGAAAAAAGGTGAGGATGCACCATAAAGGAGGCTATCAAGTGATGGCATAGAGACATTATAAGCAGTGGCATAAAGCGAGAAATTGTGCTTGATGTTGAACTTCCTACCACCGTAAACACCACAACCATTGTCCACATATTTTTGCCGACTATCTATAATTAGGCACAACTATTCAGTTTTATGACTAAATGATATGAACGACCGGCAACATGCTGTCCAATTTTGGATGCCTCAAGGGAGCGCATTCGCCTGTTGATATTAGGGGCGTTACAAATAAATGGTCCAACAGTTTTAATGTAGAACAAATCAAAACTGGCTTAGAAAACTCAGAAAGACTGCTATATTATTTATGCCCATTCCCAAATATTGGAAAAGTATCGTGACGACAAGGATTTCACGGTGTGAAAAAACCAAGAAACCATTGAAGGGTCATCAGATAAAACATTTTATCTGGTCGTTGGGTTTGCCTAATTTTTGGTTATAAAATGGTTTGGAATAGTTTTAGCGAAAAAGGCCACTTAACTTACTGAAATTGCGCAATTGGAGGACGGATATCCATGTTTTCAGAAAGCTCTTGAAGAATGTCGTCTGCCTCAATATAATTCACCCTGTTAAAGCGGAGCAAAGAAAATTTCCCCAAAATGGCAATGACAATGAGGTCAATTTGTTTGCAGTTTATAATAAACCTGCCTTATTTAATTTTAAAACATCAAATCTAAGCCCCAACCAATTTGCGGTGACAGAAAAATTTCTTCTACATAGCGACTTGAAAACGTGTTCTATTTGACCTAGCTCGAGGGATTTGCAAAACTTTGACACTAGTTCAGTCGTGCAAATCCCTTTACAACCTTCGAGTAGGGAGACTTTAGCATTGTCTTCGACAGCTGTTTGCTGAAGTCTATCATACTAAAATGAGGTAACAATGATTCGATGATTTGCGGATGAGGGACATCGGTTCTAAGGAAACTGTAACTCACGGTTTGGACAGACGTAACCATATTGTGTTTTTTGTGCGACGGTCGAATTCAGCTGTGCCGAATTTCACAACTTTGTCGCGATTGAATCGTTTCACTGCAACTTTTGCATTCCCAAGCAGCTTGTTTTCTTATGGAAGAAGGGATGTGTCATGAGCATTTCCAACAAAACTTGTAAAGAATGCAGATGTAGATGTCTAATGTGCCTTACAAATCTTTTTTCGTCGATATAATTGCATACAGACTCGCAAACATGTAAAAGTCATTAGGAGTACCAAATGGTGAGCTTTCCGCACCGCCACATTATTCGTAGAAAGCGAAGAATATCACACTATCATGCATTGCCACCCTACTCCTTGAAAGCATCCAGTTACGCGAAAACGCAAGCGAAACTAATCCTTAGAACATGGAATAAAAGTGAACGACTCAGTAATTTAGCATCCTCTTTTACTTCAGTTGTCTGGTCGAATAAAAAACCTCTTCTACTACCACCAGAGAGCCATTATAGTCACACCGATGTGGAATGTAAATACGCTTGAGGAAAGTCTTCAGAGAAGCATGTAGTGCAACGTTAGATGAGGAAGAGTAGATCACACCATGAAGGGAAGGATTGGCTGAGATGCATGAGCGCAAAAATAGCTACTTATTTCATTGGTTAGCCTCATCATCTCATCAATCACATTCAAATACATGATTGAAAAAATGCGTGACCTATGGCGTTCTTAAAAAAGAGGAGAAAATAGCAGGTCAGTTAGGACCTCTCTAGCAAAAACTCAAGGGATAGCCGGATCTTTGAAATCTCCGAGCAGAACAGGCGCCTCGCTTGTTTAAGAAGTGTATCAGCGTGGACAGTTTTCAAAAGCTTAAAAATCAACCTGAATACGCATTCACTAAGTTGAGTAAATGCAAAGAGAGTTTGCTAGCTCAAAGCCGCAAATCCGCTAGCTACTCAGGCGGAGTCAATTTCACCTGGCTAAAACACACCAAATTAAACTATTCCATCTTATTTGGAACCAAAAGCCCCTTGTCCTTCGTTAGACTCAATGCCTCCCACACAAAAGAGTTGAGACTGCTTAAATAACAAGATATGAGTTCGGTGGACCTAATAAATTCAACTATTGCAAAGACCTATACTGTGAAAATAACCACAGAAATAAATAACACCAAATGAGAGAATTCCTTCGAGCTTGCAAATAGGTCAACCATCCACTATTTGAGCAATGAACATTTGAATTATAACTAAAATCAGCCACTGCAAATATGTGTAAGTGGCTCGCATACCACTATTTTCTTCGCGAGTGAAACCACGAAGGTACTTTGCCAGCGAAGAAAGATCCCCTCCAAAAGTCCACGCTCCCATCGATCTTTCTGGGAAGACACGAAGCTCATACCGCCGGAATTCTAAGTCCTCATCTCCAGATCCTTCTCCAGGAATCATGTCAAAGTCGAAAGTATCGAGCCCTCGAAAAAACCTTTTCGCAGATGTCGAATCTGCTGCACGTGATGGGGTTAACTGCTCAAGTCCTTTAGCACTGTAACCTTTATGATTCCTGATAACTTCAATGGGCACTTCCCCGCAAAGCTTCACAATGTCCATATTTTCATCCTGAAGTCTTTATGCAAAAAAATCAATCAGAACAACAAGCACTTGACTAAGTAAACTGCTTTATGAAACAAAAATCACTAAAGATATGCAAGTTCCCAGGTACAAGTACGTGTAAAGATTAGTAAAGCGAGTCACGTTTCGATCACATCGTACCTGAACTTCAGAATTAAGCCACGAAGCACACATTGAACATAAAGATCTGAAAAATCTAAGCCGATACGGAGGAAGTCTGTGCCGACGTTATTAAGCAGACTTCGTTCTGCGTAGCTGAGCTTGTATATACTTCCGTCGAAATTCCTCTCAACACACCTTCCAAATAAAGCGTCTATATGTAACAATTATTGATCAACCAAAACTAACCATCCTGACAGGTTTCGGATGGCAGACAAACATCGGAAATCAGACAACCTTATAAATATTCGGAAATGAATACAGGAGCATACCAACACATCCACCAACAACAAGTTCCGAACTCCGACTCACATCGCTGGGCACATATGTAGCTGCAAGAAAGACATGGTCTCTACCAATAATAAAAGAATAAATAGCGAGCACCAAAGGCCAAATCTTAAAGCTAAACATTAGCCCTCATCAAGGGGACACCAACGATCGAAATGGAGCTCTGTATAAGCAGACCAACAGCAGTTCATTAAAACAATCAAAACTTAATTAAACTGAAATTAAGATAAACAAATAATTTGCATTACAATACAATCTTGCGATTCGTTATATAAAAGCAGTATGATAGGCTTGCTTTGAGAATGATCATTATAGTAAGCTGTATGATAATGCAAAATTCTCCAAAACAACAATAATCTAAACAGATGGGTAGTGCTCAGGGAGTGCAAATTTTACAGGTAATCAAACATCAAAACAAAATAAGGACTACCTTGAAAGAGATTGTTGCTGTACGCCACTTGCTCCGCAGCTCAAAAGTTTAGACCACTTTGCTATTTTCACAGAAACTACTAGTGAGAACTGTAAGAGCCGCCTGTCTACCCCCCAGCCCTTGAACCTCTGACTTCAAGAGAGGGTTTGTTGCAGATGATTTATTAGGCCTTTTTTGTAGGAAGGATGGGGACTGGGATGCAGATGAGGCGAGTAGTAAATATCAAATCGAGGGAGACTCCTCGCCGGCTTCACGCATGCGATTCGCGTTCCCAAATGGTCCCCGCCTCTCACCTATAAAAGTACACTTAAACAAACTGATATATAACCAAGATTTTAGTGGCTTGCGGTCAGTGCAGCATCTTTAAACTTTCCAGTAGGTTAATGAAGCTATTAAGTGGAAACTAAGACTTGAAATGGCCTGAATGCCAGCCTACATTTACAGGAGCCAGACTAATACCAAAGTAGCCGCCAGACATCAGGTTTCACATAAACGAAGTATTGCAATTTATTGCCTTCCTTACTGTAATGCCTTGTTTATGTGACTATAAGTCGTTTGGTGGTTACTTTAGAATTTGTTTGGCCCTGTACACTTGGGCTGACCTTTGGGCCACGCTCAGGCCCCTTTTGCCCTGTCGTCTTCGGAATACGGGTATTCAACCTCACTTATGCATTCTTCCACCCTATGGGAAGCCTCGGGACATAACACTTATCCCGAGCGACTCCCTCAGTTCTCCTAGTAGTTACTGCCTGTCTACCCTCTGGTCCCTCGTTCTCAGACTTTAAGAGGAAGTTGGTTGTAGATGATTTATTAGGCATCGCTGTAGGAAGGATGGGGAGTAAGATACAGATGCGGTGGGTAGGAGATATCAATCGCAGGGAGGCTCCTTGCCGACCTCGCGCACATGATCCACGTTCCCAATTGGTCCCCGCCTCTCACCTATAAAAGTCCACTTAAACAAGCTACAAATATTCCAATCCTCTTTCTACGCCTTTAGCACAGTCATCAAAGCACATTCAGCATTGCAAGGAAGTTCACACGAGCTACCTGCGCTACTTATTATTCACCATGGGACTGCTGGAATGCACCTGATTCCCTCCGCAGCTTCAACTTGAAATGGAATATAGTGAGCCCAAAACAGGAATCAGAGGTGGACATTCCTCCAGCCCATCAATTTTATTTATGATTAGACCTTTGAACTCCAGTATAAAACGTGTCCCTAAAGGCTGACGAAGTAGAACACGGTTCCTTATTGTAGAGGATTTACCATAGTGCCAGATGGCTCATGGCGCTGTTGCTTTAATTGTTATAGCTTAAGTATAGAAAAGGGCAACGGTAGAGGTGCCACGTCACTCTTTTGGGGTCTAAAATTTCGGATTTTTCTAGAACGAAGCATATGCACTTCATTTGTACTTTGTAGATTTGTCACAAACATTGGATCTTGGGTAGAATTCGTAACCAAGCCAAGTGCATACTTGCTGCCACCATTGCTGCGCCCCAAGACCTTCCATCGGGCAGAATAGAAAAAATTAAGATAGATTGGACTAAGGTTTAAACTGAAGTCAAGTTTAAACAGCCCAGGGCAAGACAAATACCAAAGCGACCTCCAGTCAAGCAAAGTATTGCAGGCACCATTTCACATATATCACACACATATCAGCTTGTACTTTAAGGGTTCCTGGAGAAATGTTAGCATAACGGCCATGGTTGACCAATTTATGGTAGTAGCTGAAGAAAACATTTAATAAGCGTGTAATACCTTGCTTACGTGACTACCTGACGGTTACGTTAAAATTCTACTGGCCCATGTACGGGTTAGCTGACCTTCAGGCCATGCGTAGGCGTAATTACTTTGTTCTTGGAGCACATGTATTCAGCTCCACTTACTGCCTTCTTCTACCCAGTAGAAAGTCCGGAAAGCTAGAAACCAATGCGCCAAAATGGAGAAAATTTGCCCTAATGAGCCTATTTTACCATCTCAGGTTGTCTGAAACTGTACACTGCAAAAGTGTTGCGTGTAACCCAAGCAAGACGTTGAGAACAAGCAAAAGGGCCAATATCTAAGCTCATTTTTTACAAAGTGAGGTTCGGGTTGGATTTTTTTTACAAAAACCAGCTGTCACAGCTCATACATGAGAGATCCCATAACATACACAAGGTTTTACAATGGTCGACCTCAAAAATACGTGGCCTGATTGTGTAGATCAGTTTAGTGGCCTGCGTTCTGCTTGGCGAGAGTTAGCTCACTTAAGAATACCTTATTTGCGAAGAAAAAATTCGTGCATAACCAATCACCAGCCATTTCAAGAATATGGTCTGCTCAAAAGCACTCTTCAAATAGGATAAAATCGAATTTTTTCGCGCGAAGGAAAGTTAAAGATAAGTGAGTTATGCAGTTTTCATCCGTCCACAATAGGTTCAGACCGCGATCTGTTTGCACATCCTTTAAGCAAGAATGCGATCCAAAAATGCCTAGTCTGTAATGCCTTGTTTATGTGACTACCTGACGTTTGGCGGTCGCTTTAGAAATTGTCTAGCCCTTGAACTCGTGGGCTGGCCTTTGGGCCATGCTCACGCCTGTTTGCCTTGTTTTCTTCGGAACACATGTATCCAGCCTCACTTACTGCCTTCTTCCACCCTATAGGAAGTCTCGGGATGCTACATAGTCCACAATGTCTACATCGTCACTATTATTGCTGCACGACATGACGTCCCCATACACTTCCATTTTTTCGACGCGAAGCCTATGGAAGGTGTGAGCGTAGAGCTCCGGGGCTTCCCATAGGGTGGAAGAAGGCACAAGTGAGGTCGAATACATGTATTCCGAAGACGACAGGGTAAATGGAGCCTGAGCGTGGTCCGAAGGCCAGTCCACGTATACAGGGGCAGAAAAATTCAAAATTGACCGCCAAGCATCAGGTGTCCAGACATACAAGACATTGCAGTGAGCACCGCAACCATCGCCATGTATTAAGTGTGTGTAAGCTCAACGATTATAAAGGAGCTCTTGAAATGATTATGATTACAATTTGTGCCGCAAGAATATGCCAGTCGTTAAATTTTCGTTTAAAGACAGTTTGTTACCTAACATCGAATAACATTGTGCCAATTTTTACAAATTCTAATTATTTGGCGCCCTATAAACTGCTGATGACCTAAAGTGTAACATATGCTGGAGTGTTCAAGTCGACCTTTATGGGAGAGAGGCAAGAACCAAAGTGGAACATGAATCCCGTGCGCAAGGACCGTGAGGAATCCCTCTCCGGATGTTATCTGCTACTCGACTCACCTGTACCGCTATCCCCGTTCTTTCCGTAATCAATATTTAAGAAATCTACTGCAACTAACCTTCTCTTAAAGTCCGTGATTTAAGAGCATGAGGCTAGACAGGCAGTTCCTTTATTAAAAAGCTTCTGTTGACCATCGTTATTTCTTTGATCCCAGGTCTTATACTTCCACATACTTTTGAACTGTTATCAAGGACAAATATTATTTTTGATTTAATGCATATGGAAGTCTTTATCTCGTTGCAGATCATACAATTAATGTACTTCGTATTATTTTTTAATGAGTCACCTCACATCCGGGGCTTTTTGAACTCGAGGTCGGTAGGTTCTCGTGTGACGCCTCAGCCGTGGTTTCTCCATCCTGGGTTTTAGGTTACTTGATCCGGGACTAAATATCGCACATTTGACTTCATATTTTGGCATCTCAGGAGAAAACATCAATTAAGTAACGTAGCAATATTGACTGTAGAACTGTCTTGATATATTCGCATAATCACCAATCATAATGAATTGTTTTTGTACACTTGTCCTGAATTTTTTTACTTTTAATCTCTACTTTTGTTTTAGGATTAAATTGCTGGATTCGGTTTCTCTGGTGTGCATATTATTTGTTCCTCACATGATTCAGACTGTAGCATTGAAATTCCAATCATTTCTCAGTCAACTAACGCAATAATATCTTTTAACCAAATGGTGGCATTGCCGCCAGATCTCTGTTTTGTGCCGTTCGATAGCGTTGTGGACACGGCGTTTTGGCATGTGCTTTCAAAGAAGAAACTTGAGGATTACCGACTGCTGGAGGGGCCCTTTCCTATGTCTGGAGAGCTCACAAACGGCACCCCTCTTGGCACTGCTCCGCGAATCAGCATTGATCATGCCAGTTTGGATGAGTAAATTACATTTGTTGTCTCTTAAATTTAAGCCAAAACTCAGTGCTATTCGCTAGGCAAATGGAAGTGATCTTGACCCTTGCTCACGATTTTTATCCCCATTGTAGTTAGGTCATTGCGTTCAACGTTGACATTTTTGCATTGGTTTTAGTGTTAAATCAACTGGAAGGGGAAATTTGTTTCGTGTAAATGGTTACTTGTTTATACTCAATACAATCGACAAATTCCGTGAAATGGACAAACAGGCGCATATTGACAAATTGGGTCGGAAGCACATTTGCGAAGAAGCTGTCAACGCACAACATGATTTTCTGCGAAACCCTAACCAACTGCTCGCTTTTTCTCTTCTTACATATTGTGTATGTACCTGGACTGAGTCTAATGCTTTTTATAACTTCATTTCTTTTTATTCCTTCAGGATCTGAAGCACCACAAATTTTACTATTGGTTTTCATTTCCCGCTGCGGTTCAGGCTAAGAAGCCAAAACTTGTTTCCAAAACCCCAATCATGACCGAGTTTAGTAAAGTTCAGGTACTCCGGTTTTTCCTTTTGTATAAACGAAGAACTCATCTTTCTGTATTATCATGAGCCTTATACTAATCTCAGCTCTGTTTAATCTAATTTTTCGTAGACTTCTGGTCTAGCGACTTAATCATCCACATTCTTAATTGTAGCACCTGTAGCCTTTTATGCTGCTGTCAACGCTGCTTCTTTTACGGAACCAAGAGAATTGAAGTTTTTTTACTGCTAGTTAGTAGACCTAATCGTAAACACCACTAATAGTAAATTTTTGGTTTAGTTGGCCAATCTTCGGGTGAAGTATGACGAATGGCGTAAGCGGAGCAATGATGCTTTCTTTTGCATTAACTCCACTTTCGATGGCATTGAAATTGATAGCCTCGAGTTTCTCAAAATTGAAGACAAGGTAAGTTTTTTAAATACAAATTTGTTTAAGATACTGCGTGTTTATCCTATTTTTAGACCAATTACATTGGATTTTGCGACCCTTCTAGCCATGAGGACTTTCCAGGATGGGGTCTCAGGAATCTCCTCTTTGCTCTCTCAACGATCATGTGAGATTATTGTGGTTGCCCTCTGAAAAGTGGCGGGAAATAGGCCATTCGAGTAAACATAAGAACTCACAGCTGCATCACCTTTGTTCCTTTCCCCCCAGAAACGAGAGTAAGATCGTAACGGTAGTGTGTTTTCGGGATCGATACGCCAACCAGGAGCGGATTATATCCAATAGTCTCGTTCTACGAATCAGCATCGAGCCGGAATCTGTCTCCAAGAGTAATGTGAATTTCTTACTTAGCCGCTTGACGTGAAATCATCCCTTAGGTGTCAATTTCGTGGGTTGGGAGAAGTGGAAAGGCAAGCTTCAGCCACGACTGGTCAATCTCAGTTCCACTATGGACCCGGTCAAGTAGGTGTCTCAGTTGCCGTTGCCATCGCTGTGTAGTTGGTGTTTGTAAACCTTGAGGTTTTTACTTTACAGACTGGCCGACTCGGCGGTTGATCTAAATCTAAAGCTCATGCTCTGGCGTGAACTGCTCAAAATCGACCTTAACACACTTCATAAGACTCGATGCCTTATTCTCGGATGTGGTACCCTAGGCTGCAACGTCGCGAGGGAATTATTGGTGTGCCTTTTTTCTTTTCACCTTTTCCTGGTAAAGAATATGTGCATCTCCTTCATGCTGACTAAAAGTTCTGTGGACTTTAAGGCGTTCAATTACTCTTTCGATTGGTGTTCTTCATTCCCACAGAAGGTTTTTTCTGATGTAGCTCCCAATCTATGAAATTAGTTGCATTGAAGCACCCAAGTTGGCTCCAGATTTGTTTACAGAAATCGACGAATGATCACAGGCGCATTTAGCTAATGTACAGGCTCTAACACGCTCAGGTTGTAAGTACAAATGCCACCATTTTATCTCGATTTATTTGTATTTGTAGGCTTGGGGATTCCGGAGCATTACCTTTGTAGATAACTCTACCGTCTCCTATTCGAATCCTGTGCGACAGACCCTCTTCACCTTTGAGGACGCCAAGTCTGGGGCTGAAAAGGCTCTTGCTGCTGCCGAGGCTGTTAAGCGTATTCTTCCCACTGTGGTGAGTTTAAGTTTCCAAAAGCCTTCTTGGACTTGTTGATATTCCTTTTGTTCACAGTGGCTGGCCTGTTTTCCACTGTCAAGAAGACATTTGGGGTCATCTCTAGGGCAAGCTTTTGGGTTTGTCGGACTTTTTAACGAATTCCACTTCATTGTTTTTAGCCGAATTAGTGAGTTTGGTTTTAGAACTTCTTTCATTGTGACGTAGAAAATTTGATTTAATGGCTGAGCAATTATAATATCCTTATTCTACTTTCTGGGGGTATCTTGCTTTTTTCGAGTAAAGTTTGACGTTATGTAATACTTGAATGTGGATTCTTTTTTCCTCTTCATTGTTTTTCATGATCGCATGATGTTCCATTCATCTATATTAACTACAGAGGTTTCTATATACAGAGTGATTTTTCATAATTATCGCCTGGTTTCTTTTATTGACTCGTCAAGAAATACACTTTTCTCCTCTAGGATGTGAGATCATACAACCTCACTGTTCCAATGCCTGGTCATCCTGTATCAAACGCTTCCGCTGGATCAGATGCATCTAAGCAAGTATCCATAGTGCGTGAGGCCTGTCAGAAGTTGGATGAACTCGTTCAGAATCATGATGTCATCTTCCTTCTACTGGATACTCGTGAAGCACGTTGGCTTCCCACCATGCTTTCCACCTATCACAACAAAGTAAGGCATTTCTCTTCGGCGAAATTGCTACTCATATCTTATCAATAGAATTACAATATTTGCATACTTAGATAGCAATAACGGCTGCGCTGGGGTTTGACAGCTACTTAGTATTGCGCCACGGTGTACCCCGCGACCATGGGATTTCACCATCCTCTTATCAAGCTCCTTCAGGCGATGATAGAATCAAGGGAATCGATGGAAGTTGTTTAGGCTGCTACTTTTGTAGCGACGTGGTTGGTCCTGCGAATGTAAGCGCGTTCATGCAATTTGGTAACTGTCTTGGCAAAATTAAGCAGATTTTTTGTTGTCTATCAACTTTCCAGTCCACTCGAGACCGTACTCTGGATCAACAATGCACTGTTTCTCGTCCCGGTGCCTCCATGATAGCTTCTAGTTTGGCAGTTGAATTGTGCGTTGGTTTGCTTCAGCATCCCGATGGGTAGGTGCTCCAAATAACATTTCTATACTTTACTTCTCGCTAAATCAATAGGATCACAGTTTGTTCTTTTCATTGCTTTTCCGAATCTTAAACATCATTTTTCTTTGATGGTTTAGGTACAAGCTTTGATCCTTGGTTTTGGACCAGAATATTTTAGTTTATCTAGGTGGTATCACTTATTTGACTTTATTGTTGCGAATCTTGAAGAACTATTATTGAGCTAAACCTGAATCTTCAAACTGTGGAGTTAAGCCTTCTAGAGAAAGCGACGGTTTTGAAGAACCCCATGTCTCCCGTACATCATTATTTGACCTGCAGTGCCACAGTCATCCGAGATTTTAAAGCGTGCGCACCTTGAAGAAAGTGTTGCAAACGTGGGAGTGCCTTGGGTCATCGGCCGCTTAATCATACGTAACTAAAGCTTTTATTATCAATGCAGAAAGGGCTTAAGTGGCCATTATCAGCCGAACGTAGACTAATTCATTAAAAACTCGAAAGGTATCCTTCTCATTGCCGCCCAATCATTTAGCCTATGCATCGCCGCTCGTGGAACTGCTTTATGCCTGGCAAGATGTTTTACGCTGCGTTATGGGGTCCTTGTCTTTCATTTGCTTCTAAAGCAGAGTTAAATCTTTTTATTCCGCTCTCTTGAGGCACCTTAAATGCCTTCGCTTAACCTCGGTGATTATCGTTCACCGACTATTATTTTTCGTTGTCAGAGCCTTCGCTCGTGCCGAAACACGTAAAGATAATGAAAGTACGGTACCTCAAAGTCTCACCTTCAGCTTCCTTCCTCACCATATCCGAGGTTTCTTGTCTCAATTCACCGAGATTGTGCCTTGCACAACTGCCTTTTCACGGTGTTCTGCGTGTTCCCAACCGGTAGGCTCTACTTGCTATCACAATGGTTCTGGTAGTGGCGTTTTTTGTGGCAGAGGTTTTGCATTACTTGTGGCTTCTTTCACAGGTACTTGATGCCTATGCAAAAGAGGGGTTTGAATTTTTGCTTCGAGTTTTTGACGACGCTGCTTATTTGGAGGAGGTCGCAGGACTAAAGGAACTGCATATCGAGACTTATTTTGATGAGGTGAGTTATCAGTCCTTGTCAGGGCTCAACTCTTATCTGTGGTTCGTTCTAACTTTTTACAAATGTACGAAACTGATTATCAAGTCTCGATGTTGATTATAAAGCATATAGTTTTTAATTTACGAAGCAACCACTTTATACTGGCAAAAATTGGTGTAATCGCTTGCTTATTTCTATCAAACGCTAGTCGTTTTCCCTTAAATTTAAGTTGAAAGTTAGCATGTACTTTATTTGATAGCGTGCTGGTTTCTCCTGCTCACGTTACTTCTCATTGGGCATTACGTCATGTTTATGAACAAATTTTAGAATGAATGCGATGTCCCGTTGAGCTTCACAGTCATCGTTTCATTCTCATTTCAGATTCTTGCGCTAAGCGATGGTGCTTCCGATGACTCCGACCCCTGAAGCCTGACACCTTGAGTCATTTCTAATTGGCGCATAATTTGACGTACTCCTTGGTTCCCAATTGCACATTAAAAAGAAATAATTAAGTCATTCCACTTGACGTTTTTTTTATCTCATGGCCCTTAAAACCATATTTTCACTTCCGTTATCGTTATGGCCAATCGACTTCGGTTGCATTGCAAGGGGAACGTCGACCATCAGTTCGCAATTTCCTTTTACCATTAACTTTAACGTACCAAATACCCCGTAATCTGGTGCACCTTTGAAGGGCGAAGGGTGGTCCGATTTAGTTTGACACAAGGGCTGTTGTTGTTGTTTAGATGATGGTCATAAGCATTCGCGATAGCTGAAAATTATCTGCTGTTCTACTTCGTTGCTGACTGTTAAGGTGGCAAAGTAGAAGCAGAGTCTAATCGGTGAGCTCGGAGTGATAGCAGAGTGGGAAGTTTTGTGCCTTTCATGAGGTTGATTAAATTCAAATCACCTCACCAGTCCCTCATCGTTGGTCTGATATGCTGCCCCAGTTTTGCGGTTTTAATTAGCCTTCTTCGGTACATCCGCCCTACTTAAACCTCGCCTAAATCAACGGCCTTGATGCCACTGATGGTGGGGGTGGGACTGAGTGAAGCTGCCTCGTGCAATGTATGTGCGTGTGTATTTGCCTTTTTGATTTGGGCGAAGTGGGCCACTTGAGTCCATTGTCTGGTTGTGAGTTCTGGGCGTCTGTTCGATTGGACAAAGGGTTACGCAATACTTCTCACCTCGAGCACGCGATGAGTCCCGAAATGGGATTCAAATCTGGATGAATACTGTCAACTCCAGCCTGTAAAAAATGTATGCAGTCAATCGATGGTCTTCGAGTGAGCTTTACAGCTATCATAATGATCGCTCTCATTCGCCTAACTGCCCTGGACAGTTTTTACGATCTCTTATTTGTTTGAGAGCAGTTGTTCAGCTTTTATTTGCGTCAACTAAAATCATGTCAAAATAACGTAAATAAAAAAACGATTATGTGGAGGATGTAGTGGATCGCTTTCATCCAATCCTCCCTACCTCTGGCCTTCATAAAGCGGGGTTCAGCCGAGTGGTAAATTGCAGAGAGCTGACCACCTGTCCCTGGTTTAGGTGAGAAGACGCGGTGCGCGTTCCCCTCTGCTCAAATAGGCTTTGACTTCGAAGGGCCGCTCCCTCTCGCCAATATCTCAACACCGCAAATGGCAGCAGTGTTGCAAGGAATTAATACAGCCCCCATTTCGTCTCACCCTTTCAGAGGGTTGGAGCACTGCCTCTATTTTCATCGAAGATTGCCGTTTGTTGGAACTTGGAAATTTTTTTTCATCATTAACCTACTCGAAAGCGAATCCAATCATTCACATTTGTCCCACATGTGGAACGGCAAGCAAAAAAGATTGTGAAGATGAGAGGTCATATTTAATAGAAGCGTTGACTTTGCAGCCACATAAAGGAGCCTTTAATTGGCCGAATCTATTTACACGATCATCTTGTATGCTGTGGCGTTCAACTGTGGAGACAATGGTATGGCCGACAACTCGTGATTGTTTAAATAAGCATTAGCTCATCATGTGCATTTGTTTGCACATTTAATGAAACAAACTTTTTAGCTTTACCATTGTTTAGCATTGTTTGAAAAGTGACTGCTTGTTTTTGACAATGTATCGCACAATTGAAATGAAGAACCTTGACAAAATTATTTTGCGCTTCTTGGTTCAAACAATTCCCACCACCAAACTACCTAGGATAAGGGGATGATAAGTCTCTCTCTGAATCTCACTTGAGAATGATCCATTTCTCGAGAAATGTGTAAATTTATAATGCATATTTTGTTTGTGTCGTTTGTTAGTAAGAAGTTAAGTGTCAACTTCAACTTAAAGTTCTGTTTATATACACCCTTTTGTGTAAGGCTGCAGGTTCTAGCAGGATGAGCTGATGGCTCATAACACGTTGTCAGACATTTTTAAAGTACAGGGTAGTTAATATTAATCTGTAAAAAGGTGCTGCCTTGCATTACGGCTCTATGACGTCCGTCTCATATTTTACTACTCAAGGGATGTAGATAAGGCGTTAATCATTTTTTCACTTGAGGCATGCGACTTTAAATGTGGCCGATCATTTAAATCTACAATTGTTTAACAAAGCTCTTTAAGCTATGTGCATAACTTGACTTACGAACTTTCTTATCAACTAAGGATCTTAAAGCCTGAACTACTAAGGGCAAATCAGTTATTCGATGACACAACGCTACCTCTCCCTGTCTGCCCCTATAAATGTGCTGCACCGGCAAAGCTAACCAATCGGAACACAGGTGGCGAGAGGCTTATGATTGGTTCGCCCGTAGCGCGCTCAGTACATGCCTACCCTACACACTTCCCCGCCGCCACCACCATCGTTGCCGCGATTTATTTTTGCTATTTTTTGTTTCACTTCAAACATACGGATAAGAGAAACCATTCCTGAAGTGAGCTGATTCGATTAACTAGCCTCAAGACCATGACCCGACCCAACACTGGCGGTGGTGTTATTAACTGCTGCGTTGGTTGTGAACGGCCAATTATGGACAAGTATTATCCATGCATCGACGATCAGATTTGGCATCAGGACTGTCTTCGCTGTGTAGTCTGTCGCGTTCAACTAGTGAGCCGATGTTTCGCACGAAACGGACAGTATTTTTGCAGGAACGATTTCATACGGTAAGTACTGGATAGCCTCCCCTAGTCTACTAGATATCTTTGAGTTTTCAACCTTTTAATTCATAGGTAATCCCGTCTTCTCTACCTATTAATTCAACTTGTGCTTGTTAATAAATATAATTGTGTTTTGGGAAAATACTCTAGTTTTCTTGTTCATTGTTTCCTTGTAGACCTATTTTGTGGCCGGTTTCTGGGTTCATTAATTCAAAGACTTTTCATAAAGCGTAAATTTTGCCTATTAGTTGGAAGAAAGTTTAATTTTTGCCATCCCATGCAACAAAACCACTTTCTAAATACTGTGTTAAATATTTTACCAATTTACTATATTGTGTGCAAAGTTATCCATGCTAAGAAACATGTTGATTTTGATATCAAGCAAAAAAAAATAAAACGTTAAATGCTTATTTTCTCCGTTCCTTATTCGACTGATACAACAGAGGGAGGACGGTTCTGCCTCATACCGAAAAATATTGGGTATTCCTGAAGTGCTTGAGTATGGTATTGCTAATGCCAAGGTTTAAACCATGTTGCCACCGCCCAAAGTAGTAAGATTATTAAATAGATAGGTATTTTTAGTACCAGATGCTCCTTAAAAAATGTAGTTACTTTAGGAAGGTTAAAGAAATCGCCGCTAAAAAGATCAGCCTTTTCACATGGCCTAATTAGCTGTACTTCAGAAAAGTCAGACATCAGACGGGCAAGTCGGTCGAACTACAAAGACGACGGTAGCCATGACCTTGAGGGGCTGGAAAAAAATCGTACACACATTGAAGTTGAAAATGCACTTGTGCTGTTGACCACCGCTTCTATGGGGGGCGCCCACCCTCTTGTGTGAAGTAAACAGGATAGAAGGTCGCGTCCATATCAAGGGGCTGAGTGACGGCGCCTCGATGTTTCTTTTCGCTGCTATTTATTTCATCTTCTCTTGAACATGTGCGCACACACACCTGTTCACTCGCTGTTCCCTCCATTGAACTATTTCAGAAGTCTGACTTCACGTAACTTTAGTGATTGTGGTTGTAGTCTCTTCAGTCCGCGCTGTCCCACTTGCATGGAGACGATCCTGTCGACGGACATGGTCAGACTGCTGGGTTCGGTTGCATATCATGCTGACTGCTTTCGCTGCGTCCTCTGCGCGCGCTGTCTGGCTACAGGCGACGAATGTCGATCTCTCGGCGATGGTGTGCGATTTGTTTGCATGGAACATGACAGCGGCCAGAGAATCTGCCGTCCAGGTACTCCGAGGAGTCCCTCTCGTTCCGATAACAACTTAGAAGGCAGTGGTGGCGGTGATTGTGGTAACGGGAATAAACACGAAAGAGGTAGGTGGGAAAACGAATGCTGCAAGTAGTGGACGAAAATTTAAAAGTCTGTTTCTCATCTGGATACAATGATTTGCGAATAAATGGAGTCTACTACTTTATTTCATTTCCAAGTTCCCAAAATTCTTTAGTTTCCATCACATTGGCTTTCGACTCGAAAGGCAGTGTTATTGGGTAAGTGGACCACATTTTTTGTGTCCTTCGGTGTGTTGTCATGATAGCTGGCCCTTTATGATTCGAGTTTTACTTTAACGCAACAAAGTGCAGGCGGGTGGTAACATCCATAGGCCCCCTGTGTCCCATAAAAGGGGATCGAGATTCCCCACTTCTAGTAATGAGAAGTGAATAGTCTAGAACATTTATCGTCATTGTATATTTTGAGAAATGAGGAAATTTTATGTTTCTAATTTAAAGGCTATTCATAAAACTGACTGGGGATTTATGGGGAATGTATGATCCCTTAAATGAGATTCCAGTGGCTAAAAAACAAACAATAGCTCATGAAAGGTATTGTTACGTGATCAGAGTCTCATATTTCTCCAAGGGAGATGAAGAAGTGGTACAATATTTACTTAGTTCTACTCTTTTCATTTTTTAGTGGTCTAAAACGAAGATCGCTGTTATGGTATTTAAAACTGACTAGATTACTTCCCTCGATAACAAAATACCTGTACCAACTTGTACTGAGGAATATAGTTGCTCAGATGTTCCTAACTTGCTACTCCAGCCTGGTTTTCTCCAAGCAGAGACCGTCAAAGAGACTATATACTACGAGCACCAGGACTCGTACGCTTCCACAGAAGCTGGTCTGGGCCACTTTGTACACAGTGATCCAGAGCAGGAGCGAGAGGTCGACTCGCCGATGTACGCAAGCAACCTGGAAGGCGATGACCAATCGGAGGATTGTGGGCTCGAGCTAGCCGAAGTGGAGGGAGAAGTTGAGGACGGATCAAAAGCCACCTCAGGAGCGGATGAAGCTAGTGGTAGTCCTGCCTCCAATGAAATTTCTGCCTCCACCAACACTGCAGTGTCCACTCAGGTCTCATTAGAAGGCAGTGGAAGCACTGTCGTTGCAAAGCGACGCGGGCCTCGAACTACTATCAAAGCAAAGCAGTTGGACACTTTAAAACAGGCCTTCGCTACCACGCCAAAACCCACCAGACATATTCGCGAACAATTGGCTCAAGAGACCGGCCTCTCTATGCGCGTCATTCAGGCGAGTCTTCTACTCCCACCCATGTTCCATGAGTGGTCGGTACCCATGCTAAAAGGTCCAATAGTTCCACCTTCTCTTGACTGCATTTCTCTAGCCAAGTTAGCGTTACTGCCACAGCCCTCCCATGATCAAGGCAGGCTCTTGTTGTTCTAACATGAATTGTTTTTCTCACTATCATTCACGTGGACGGGCCTAGTGTGCCTATGTGCTATCGTACGTGTCTCAGACGTCGCGACTCCTTTCCGCCTTTTGCAGTATCGCGCACCTGGTCTGATGTGCCCGTGCCTTTGACGTTCATCGCATACACCCTTATCCTGTTCCTGTTCTGTGATAAACGCTTGAGGCTGCCTAAAGAAGGCTTTTGTACTTGTGATTTATCGTCGCTGAACACTGAAGTACTTTGAAGATTGACTTTTTTGCGCATTTGTGAATGTAGTTTTAACTTGCCCTGACTAGCAATTAATTCAGTCAGTAGGTGGTAATCTTAGAATTGAAGTAGGGTGATCGTATTTGTCACCGGTTTAAACCTGCAAATGGCGTAGAGCTTGGTTTTGGTGCAAATGCATGCCTGCGGCTAGGCGGAAGCCAATAAAAATGAATCCCCTCCTCAACTTCCGCTGGCAGTTCGCAGCGCTGACACCTCAACTGACGCGGCCAATGTTAAGGCGGAGTGCATGTCTCAGTTCAGGAAATCACTACCCCTCCTTCTTTCCCTCCATTCCCTACCTTCCTCCTCTCCCACTTGTCGAATATGCAAATGAGCAGTGAGGGATTCGAGGTGTGAAATTGCTTCCTCGTTGTCACCAGCAGCGTTTGACATTGGGGGAACACGGACCTTTTTCTTACGTGAACGCAGGGCGAATTCAACACATTCCTCATCCTTCAGTCTGATGACTAAAAGTATTGTGGAACTCTATCTAAATGTTAGCAGTCCACGGGCTCGTAATAATTCATGACAAGTTGCCATTTCCTTAGACTATTTGCATAACGTATTTACCATGCGTGTGATGTGTTTAGGTTGCGATTAAATGGGCAAACAATTTCGAAGTAAAAAGTTATTCGTCTTTGATTACAGTTATTGTTTCCAAACTCTTGGAAGATGATCCCCATGGGAGTCTCTGCGCTCACCTATCATGGACTAGGAGGGGCACAAAGATAAACATCCAACATAAATGCTTTTCTTTTGCCTCAGGGAATGAGAAATGTTAGGCAGGAAGTTGGAAAAACGCATAGATACGAATCGACCTTCGAAATGAAGATTTTGGACCTTCTGAGTAGTTGTGCCAGGCTATCGCAAAGATAAGCAGACAGTTGCTGTGTAAACTGTTGAAAGGGCGATACAGGGAGGCGTGTAGAGGCATTAAAGCCACCATCGAATACGTTAATCCCTGACTTAAATAGTATCGACAGGCTTCACACCAGCCATCCTAATCCCTCGTTTGCCTACCCATTTGCGTACGCTCGTGAGCATTAGTTTCCTGCTTGCGTCTTCATCTCTGTGACGTGCGCTTACCGACTCACCTCCCACTCGCCTCGCCGCCCTCTGCCCATCCGCTCCCCCTCCCCTCATCCTCCCGTGTCCCCCTTCCACTAAACCGAGGCGCACTGGGAGTGGATTATACGCTTTCCATTTGCTATTTTTGTGATTGCAAAGCTCACTTTCCTTCTTACTTTCCTTTGCTCTTTACTTCCTTTTCTGGCTGGATTTAGGGATCCCAATTTTATCAACTTCATTCCATCTCTCCTTGTATGGTTTAGAACAAAACCCAGTTTACGAAAATTGGTTGTTTTTTTTTTAAAATACTCCGTTTCAAGAACCTTAAACAAATAGTATTTAGATTTATGTTTGCTAGAGCGTTAATAATGCGTGGGAAGTATCTAAATTGAGATTCACATCAAATTACACTCAAATTATGGCAATGATCATGTAATACTGAGTGATTGTGTTGTAGGTATGGTTCCAAAATCGTCGCAGCAAGGAACGTCGGCTGAAGCAGCTGTCAGCGCTGGGGGTGCGGAGGTCCTTCTTTCAACAACAACAACAACAACAACAACAGCACAATCACCACAGCCACCACCAACACTCGGCTAGGAGACTGCGGATAGGAAGTGGTGGCGGTGGTGTGACAAGCAGTGTCCCCTCCCTAGAACCAGCCACCTTCGCCTCTGACGACCTGCCTTCCGAAATGATGGCAGAGCTGTTGCATATACCACCTCTCCCGCCGCCACCAGCGCTACTTCCACCCCCAGGTTATCAAAGTGGATTTTTTTGTGTCGAAGCGCAGCGAGTGAGTCAGTGTGACTGTTCGCTAGTTTCTTTCATTCAAATCGCAAAATTTAAAGGTACGAAACTTATTAAAAATCCTTTTATTTTGGATAAATTTCCCTAAAAAGGCTAAACCCTTTTCATTGCAAAGATGATGGCAAAATTACTGCTCATAAAACCCTAAGTATCGACATCGTCGTCTATGATGGTGAATTTTGTAGCATCAACGCACTGAAATTTAATTATTGCTGTTAAAATTTAGGAATTTTACAATACAATGGCGGCAGAGGCCCCAAGTACGTTGCCGATGGGTGCTTCGGTGTTCTCCTACGGAACGTCGCTGTCGCCACCACCACCATTACAATCAGGATATCAAAATCCTTTCAGCGGAGGAGGACTTACGTACCCCTCACGGCACGAGAGCATGACCAAGAAGGCACCCCTTTCGTCCGAGCATCCTCTCCTACCACAACTGTCCTGCGAACGAGAGTCCGAAAAAACCCTCGATGATCAGATCAGTAAGTAAACAGTTCTTTGGCGGATAGACTCCCGCTATTCCATCGTTGCATACGTACCTCTGGAAGAAAATTAAATCCCTTTGTAAATACTCCATGACAGTCAATTGACTGGCATTGGAAATGAAAGGCATAAGACTTGTCAGAAGGCCAAAGTAGAGAGAAAGGAAGAAACCTCGCCGTTAGTGCTCTCCAGTGTCGTTTCCTCAATTCGGTCTCAAAAAACACTGGGAAAGCTCCCCTTAAGAATGAAGGCGGAGTTTTTAGCCGGATATTTGGGCCCTACTTCATCAAAATTGCCTCACTCGCACAGGATTGCTATCGAAGAGTCGAGTATTTTGTACTCCTGTCTATTATTCACTGGCGATCACTGCATTTCACGTTTGAAAATTAGACCTCACATCCGTAGCTCAACCCAATTCAGTATAAGACTATGCCATTTTTTCATGCACGACTCAAAAATGTTCATTCACTTTGTTAATGTGCGATAATCCAGACCCGAATTTTTGGTGTGGTGATTTCACTCAGCTTAAATAATGTGAGAGGCTTACTATTTAATCACAATCAAGAAGCGCGAGCTTTGATTTGGAGGATATGCTTTTTTAATGAGTTCGAAGTTAGCTGTTTACCGTCATTCTCTTTTCCATTCCTCCTCCCCTGCCTCCAAAAGGGGGCGAGAACGGAGGAGGCGCGGGAGCAAGTGAAATGGATGACGGCATGGAACAAAATTGACCACCACCGCGAACAGATAACGGGGAGAGGATGGATAGGACTTGGAGGCCATTCTCTGGGGAACGAATGAAGAATAACGCTTCACTTGGCTGTAGGGATGAAATTCCATATGCAAGACTGCTCACACACATATGGGAGACATGAACAGGCATGCGCCACATTGGCAAGGCTAATTATTCCGAAAGTTAACTCAATATCTTGAGTGAAAGGCCACCACAGCTATCAAGTCTGTCAACTCGGAAGGTGAAACCTTCGTGTAGTGCTAATCATTACACCATTGGTCAAGTAGCGCAGGTCACGGATCACTCACCTCCCTCCTTGTGGATCGGACTATGTGCCAGTGTGTTGATGGGACGGAACTAACTGGGACAGCAAAATATGTCCCGGTCACCAAGCTTAATTGTGCAGGCGACTTCGTGTCCACGGTTTTAGTGGCATCGCAATGTTCAATGTCTCCATGACCAGTACTTCAGCGCAACCCTCGCACTGCATTACACAGGTGTGGTGCTAGTTTTCCAAAGCAAACGCGCGATGTTCTGATATTATTACAGATACTTCTCATACTGAATTTAACCAAACGACCGAGGCAAAGGCAATCGCCTCCCCTTAGCTGCACCAAATCCTAACAACAAATCAGCATAAGAAAATAATTCAAATTCAGTAGGTGTAGTTCAATAGTCATTTGGAAAGAAGCTACAGCAAGATTACGAACAGTAAGGGTCTCATTCGAGGCGCTTCAGTTTTTTACGCATCCCGCTGTTATGCTAGCCTAAGGTGGCGATCCGAAAGTAAGAAAAAAAACAATTTCATGACAAAGGTGTTTTTTTATGCACTGCCTACGCGATAAATTTATAGACGAGTCGTCAGTACATTTCTCCGACGAGTCTGGATACACCCCGGAAAAGGCAATACTGAGTCCTCTTTCTGAGCCTTTCTCCCAGTTGGAGAGTCGCTTCAACAGGAGCACGGCGTTTATCGTAGCTCCTGGTGATCATGGCTTCACCTCGCTCCCGAATACCTACTGTCATAGCCATCACCACCCTCATCATCTCCAGCAACAGCAGCAGCTCCACCACCACAATCTCCAACCCACACTGAACCAGCAACTGGCGAACCTTTCTCCCATTAAATCACAGAACTCAACATTGGATCAACTCACCTCTGCTAGTGCTCTCGAGTGCTCTTGGTAGTGCAAATGCTTTGCCTTCCCTCTTTTCTCTTCCTCCCATCTCTTTTGTTCATTCAGTACTGTGTTTGAATGTTTGTGTACATATACATTAAACACTCATCTCATCAAATCTCCTCATATTCTGCCTGACCAAACACACCTCAACTCGACATAAGCAACAATATTTGTAGCATAGTCCTTTCATGTTGGTCAACATCCAGTGGACGGAATGGGATAGGGTTATTAACAATGGCCTTCAATCAAAACATGGCAATAAGAGGAAAAAAATCCAGGATCAGTATCGTTTTGCAGTGACAAATACTTTTGCTTACTTAATCAAACTTTTTAAACACACAGGATTGGCACGAAACGGTGGAGAAGATGAAGAAGGGATAGAAAAATAAGGCAACCATTCATTAAAAATTTTCAGTGCGGTTGAAAATGTCAGTGGATTTGACATTCTCAGCGGTCATTGAGGGTGCATTAGTGCATACCGTGGAACGGTTGGCCTTTGCTAAGTGCTTTCGGTCATTATTCACTATTTGAGATGTTAACTTTGATGGCAAAATCCGCCTTTCCGTCAACAACAATTTAGAATGTAGTACTCAGCATGACTGGGCTTTATCGCAAAACACTTTTTTTGAATGTTAGATTTCTCATGGATAAGTACCAAAATGGCAAAAAGTGCACATTTAGCTAATATGAAACTGTAAGAAGTGCCAAACTCTTTGGCACCCAAAAGTATCTTAGGTGTCCCAATACGGAGATTCTCTGCTTAACTCTCGTTTTGGCATTGAGCCACTTGGGGATTCCGCCAAGTGGAATTGCCTCCAGACCACGGCAACTACCTCCCAACCTCTCCACATCTAAGCGCATGGATGTCCCGGAATAGCTATTGTGTCTTTAGTCTTCAGGAAATTATTGTGTCGCTGCAGTATTGCCTTCATGTTATAAAGCCAACGTGATACATGCCCTCGATTTCTGAAATTTTGGGGCTGTGTGGTATTTTAAAGCCAATAACGATGTAATAATTCATTACTCACGAATACTTTTTCAATTTCATCAAGTTCCCTTAAGTTCAAGTTACAATAAGTGCGGTTAAATCACGAGGTTCCTGTAAAGGGAATGTAAGGACTACCTCCATAACTAATGTCACCGAGATTTCAGCAAGACATAATTTACCCTTAGGGTCGACAAAGTGTTACAAGCGTGACCCCACATCGACTTATTTGAGGGTTACACTTGACTGGACGATGCCTGTTGAACATCTCCCTATTGCCTCCCCCTTTTGACAGCGGCGTCATGTTTCATTAGCTCGGGTAATTTGGTTTCTCTGCCTCAGGAATGACATTAGAAAAACACTGCTGCGACGGCATGTTCGCTGACGTGGAAAAAAAGCAAACCGAAGTGGAGATTGAATTGGTTAGAATTAACGTGTGAACCAAGGTAAAAGTGTCAGCTAAATTACTAGCATTTTTTGGTGCTTTACAGAACCACGTTAAATAGTTATTCCTTTTTTACAATAAAACACAATGCAGAACGGTTTGATCACCTATAATAAGTCACAAATCGGTTCATGCAAGGAACACTGAGAGTGTGACGGTAGTATTCCATTTCACAGTGCTATCCGTGGTTTCCTGCAGTCTATAATTTGTATTCCATGCACCGCACACAGTCTTGCGTTCCACATTGTCATCTATATCTCACGATTTCCCATTCAAAAGTCAGAGTCTGAAGGACCATGAAGAACAAAGAAATGTCAGAATTATGAAACATGAAATGATTACCAAAAAAGCCAAATTCACAATCATCAACCAAGTTAAAGAGAGTTTGGATCCTACTTGTAATGCTTTGCCATATGACTTTTTTAAACCTCGTTTTCCTCGTTATGTACCTGCTTTATATTGATGGTCAAAGGAAGTATTCACCTCTAATTCCTAAAAACATGTCAAACACAACTTCCGATTTAGTAGAAGCTGATGAGGGGGCTATGAACATTACCTTAATCGTATTGGAGCGGATGACTAGCGCTTCTGTCTCGTAGGTGCCTTCTGATGACACCGTATACATTGTGGCGGCTGGCTTGGAAGGTGTGCGGAGGGTAGCACAGCCACATCACAGCACTTTATACAATCGACTACCCATGACAGGCAGTCACGTTGGTATTTAATTTGCTCTTGGCCTTCGGTCCAGTCAAAAGCTCTTCTCTAGAAATACAGGTTTTCATCCCCCTCTGGCACATTTCAACCACTCAAAACCAATGAAAAAATCAACAACCGCGAGGCAAATCGAAATCACCATTTTAATGAAGTTCGAGAACATGTTGCAGTGTAGCATATGGGTTATTTTGTACACCTTTATTGTGGTTAGGTAGCAACTTGGGATCTCAGAACTGCGTCAATAGCTTCACCCCATTATAAATACAAAAATGCAATAGTAAAGTCATAGGACTCCATGATTTCTGACTGTCACATTGTTAATCGTCTGGGTCTTGTACGCTTGGGCTAGCCTTCGGATCAAGCTCAGACCTGCTCCTTTCACTCTCTCTGGAATACATACATTCAGCTCCACTTAATGCTTTCTTCTACTCGGTGCGAAGTCTCGGAACGTTACAACGGACTTAATGGGTATGTACTTTAAATGGCCCAGAAATTCACTAAACAAGATTTGATTATTCACAACAATATAAAACCAGTCGACAACCATGTAAACGCATATTACAACATATTTCAAATTGATGGTTGGCTCCAACCGCAGCCATTTTGGTATTCATTGGCATAAAAGAGTGGGCTGATTTCTCACTCACTCCAGCGGCACCGAATCTTTCCTTTTTCTCCTATGCACAGTTTGTCCAAGATGTTATCTTAAGGGAAACACGAGATGCCGTTATGACGCTATTTATGCCAACAGCTCATATCTGGTGGTTACTCTAAGATTTGTCTGGTCCCTGCGCTTGGGCTAAGCTTCAGGCCATGCTCAAGCCTACTCACTTTGTTCTCCTTGAAATACATGTATTTAGCTTCACTTACAACCTTCTACTCAGTGGAAAGTCTCAGGACGCTACGGCCGCATATATGGTTTCTTTAATATAAACTTCTAAAAATAAAAGAATAAGATCTCCTTAAATTGATCCATCAAAAAGCGTAAATTAAAATTACTAATAAAAATGGTTTTCTGTTTAAAATTTAGCGAAATTCAAAATCTTAATAATTGCTCATCTTAAGGGCATTAAACTTCAAAAATTTGGGCCAACTGACTTATTCCTGCTACTTTAAGTAATATTTATAATTAGCATCAACCTTGAAAATCTTATATTAATTAGGAATTCCCCTAATCGCCAATTAAAACGCTAGGTTTTCGGCGCATCGTTTAAGCACCTGACCAATAGGATGGGGGCGTTCCTTCCGTTAATTGTACAATCTTAGTATTGGTTTAAAGATTTGTAAGTATATAAAGTTTTGATGTCCCATGCTTAATACTTCGTTCAAAAAAATGTGCGCATATTTTGGTGCACTGCTTTAGTGTCGGCGGATTTTTGTGTTCGGATGGTATTCATTGCCGATATTCCATAGTTTAATTGATATGCCGGTGCCTTAATTTCGTTTATTTGAACGCACCTTTTTTGCCATGTTTATCCTGTTTCCATAATTCTCCTTTATATATTTGAGGTTCCAAATGTGCTTAATTAGTTTTTATTTTATTATCTTGAAGACTTATCGGCTTTTGAAGCACTCTGGGTGTTCGGAGTTCGTTGGGTAGCTATTACCGGCCTTAGAATTGAAACTTTTAATTCTTGAATACGTTGCTTTCTTGCATGCTTTCTCATTAATCTCCGATTTTCCAGATGGTCCTTAGCTAAAATGCGCTGGTGTTATTCAACTTGAAAAGGCCTTATATGTACTATTAAGTTCTGGGTGTTCCAAGTAGAATACTTAAATATTTCTGCTTTGTAGTTCTTCGTATTGAATGAGGCAAACTTCTCTCATGAGTTATTTTCCATTTGATTTTTAATTAGTCATGACAGGGTGAAATTAGTCGCTTCTAAATGGGTTTTTTTCCTCGCCGACTCATGAGTTTCAAAGATTCGGCAAATGTGACTTGAATTGGGACGTCATTTCATCAATTAATTTACGCCCTTCTTCCTTTCACTTCGGCACATCAGAGCCCTTGGACCTGGGTACCCTGTTTAAGTGCTTAATGTTTCCCTACTTGTTTAACTAAAATATTTCGTTCAGGCTTTGTTCTGTTAGCATCGTCATCTTGGCGACATATGTAACAGACGGTGGTATGCGCCACTAATTAGCCAGTTCGTCCCTTTTTATGCGCTGTGATTTGGTGTATATTCCGTATTCATTAAACCAAATAATTGCTGGAGATAGTTTTGGTGAATGCATTATATTTCCGTAAATTTCAACAACTCTCCACGATCTTTGCCTCTACCTCAGGTATTGTGATACGTAAGGTTTGTTGATGCCTTCTCATTCATAAGCTATCCTCTTCTTTTGGATTGATCCTTGTATTAATGCAATCTGACCTATCCACGATTTGACTCAACGTAACTTCACTTTCTCATTAAACTTTTCATGCAAGACCTTTAGACTTTTCTCTCTTTCTTAAATGAGTATCCGGAAAGGTTGCCACTCTACTCATGTCGAAGTTGCAAGATCTACTATTGTTTCTTTTGTTCATTCTCAACCATCAGTAGTTTGCTCTTGGCAACACATCGGGTTCCTTTCCATCCCCACTCGGAAACATCGGTTTCGGCGCTTCGACGCCTCAGGGTAATGGCAAGTTAAAGTTGAAACAAGATGAGCGTTTTTTGGGTATTTTAGACAGCATGTCAAAGTCGCTATGTTGTATACTTGGCACTTGTTATTTCTCGTTTTCTTTCCTCTACGTTACGAAAATCTTAAAAGAACACATTTTACTTCACCTCAAAGTAATATTGTCGTTCCTAGGGTCCAGCTTAATTTCTTTTTCGAAAAGATGAAGTGTTTAAAGTTGCAATGCAATTATTCGAGGTGGAGTGGGGAGTGTGTGCTTCGTGATCTTTTGGACGCATTCTGCACTTTCTTATCCAGTTGCAGTATATCGCTTTGTTTTGTGTAGACTTTACTTCTCTTGCTTTCTGTATAACCAATCTCGGTAGCATGAGTGTGGCGCTCTTCACGCATTTTTAGCCTAGCATACTACTGTATTTTATGCAATCGAGATGCAATGGAAGATGACACTGTGACTCAATTTTGCTCTTCTGTGATCTAGATTTTCGTTGGAAAAGTATATGAACAGTGACTTACTTCCTTGTTTTCTTTCCTAATTTTAGTTAAAATGTCCAGACGCCTCTAGGACTATTGCTCATCGGAAGTATGCGGCTTACCAATCGCCTCTGCATCATTTCTTCTTTTATCTTCATGTTGCTTTTTCAGCCTACCCTGTCTCAAATCTTAACTAATTATTCAGGTAAGTAAGATTTCCCCGGACATTCCCCTTAAGATTTTAGTCTGTGCATACTCTTCTAAATACCATGGTATTTTCAATTCCGTCTCATTTCTGACTGTGACTGCTGTGTTCCAATTTTTTTTTACTATCCTCAAGCGTAAAATCAATGTATTGAGGGCACAAAAAGGTAGTTCTAGATGCTTAACACTGGTCGTAATTTCGACGTCTCATATGTGAAAACGTTCTCGGCAAACAAAAGAGCGTATGACGAACTAGGCCAGCACACGGACGAGAGCTGCTGCGCTTTTCTCACGTCTGTGTCTTTTTCAGGAAACTTCTGTAACGTTATTTCTTCTCTTTTCCTTTCTGTAACGATTTACAGCTGTGAGCTTGCTTGTGGTGGTGCCAGACCTCTTGTTCTCGCATGTTTTGTCACTGGAAGGTTAGATCCCAAATTCCACGTATTTGCCTCTGTTAGGAAGATGTAGCGAAACAGTGAAAGCAAAGTTGCCTAGAGTTGGATGTATGCGTGCGTGACGATTCATTTCACCAAGCAAACACCTTCTCCATTCGCTTTGCATGAACAGATGTGCTTTAAATACTTAATATTCATTTGGTTCTGTTTTCTTTTTTTTACCTGATAACTATTTTGCATTTGCAAGTAAGTTCAAAATGCATGGGAATCTATTGATACTTGGACAAACTTGCACAAGTGGACGTGAATCGTTACTTTGCTTTTTGTGAGGTAGCGAGAGAGTAGAGAGTGGGAGTGTTAGTGGAAAATTTCGTTTTCAACAATTTTGGCGGGAGACGGTGTCCAGACGCCTCGCCTCCAAGGGTGCATTGACCTACTGGATGACTATTAATTCTCCTGCCCGCCTGAGTGTGCAGCCTTCGTTTACCCTGTCACTCGTGATGCTGCGATTTTGGTGTACGGTTTCGTTCCTGCTAGTGTTAAATCTTGGCAGTTTTGGACTTTAACCTGTTTTCGTAGACTTAGCATTGCTGTCTTGGGTGGCGTGCATTTCTTCGTGAAAAGTGTCAGGTTGCTAACCGAAGCAATTTGCCGTATACCACCTACAACCTGTGTACAAGAGCGCGTCCACACTGTTTCTGTCAATCTACTTGTAATGTCATAGAATTTCTTCGATGAAATATGAACATTTGGTGATTGTGTAACATGGGGAAAGGTAGTACTGCTGTGTAAACACATTTTCGCTGCTTGAAAGAAACATCCACATGTCTGCACGCGATTCAATACACCGAAACGTTCATACTTCACCGAAATTTAGGATAATTCGACCGTAGGCACTATCAACAAGCCGCTGCTGTCACAAGCCATCCATTGGGGCCAAAAATCATGTCCTCGGTTTGTTTTAAACTGAATTGAATCCCGTCATTGATCCACAGAATCCACTTTGCAATTCAGATCATGTCTTCGGTGCTGAATTTTCCCCTTGTGTTGTGTGTGTGTACCTGAAAGATTTCGATTGACGTATTGACATTGATATGTCTTGATTTTTCCAAAGGACAGCATCAATGAGTAGTACTATCATAGTGTCTGTTTTAAGAATTGTGATTTACTTCAATTTCATTAAGTTGAATCAATTTGCTCTGGGTGTTACTGATGTCTATGCAGTTCCATGGAGCTGTTGTGTGCTTGCAGACATGCCTTTTCTAATTAACCCCCTAAGTGGAGGATGAAGTGGTTTCCTTGCTTACATTTTTGATCTCCATTTCTGATCCTCGCCTCCTCTCTTGTCTTGTTGTAGTCGTAGTGGTAATAGTAATGATAGTAATGTAGCCGTCGGAACAAATTTACGGCATGCACTCCTTCCTTGTGATGGGATTTCGTTTCACACATTTTTGCCATAAAAGTTGAAAACGACTTGAATGAATCATCCTCATGAAGAATGCGGTTTTGTCGCACCGCTCATAGTAACTATAACGACTTTGCATGATGTTTGAGTACCTCAAGAAAAGATCAGAGGGCTTTGATTTATTTCAGCTAGGCTGATAATTTTGTACAATTTGTGCACAGTCAGGATGAATCGGTTGATGTTGCGCAAAGTAAAACTGAAATCTGGCTTTCCACCTGGCCGGTCGTCTGCGGTAGTCATGTTGCATTCTAATTATTGCATAAAAACTTCGCTCTAATGGTTAGTTTGAAGGAAGTAAATGCGAGTCCTTCACCCCATTTGATTTCTCAGATGTGCAGAAGTTGAAAAGATCTCCGCCTCCATCCTTCGGATTAGGCGATTCATCGCCTCCAGGAGGCGCCTCTATCAATTGGCGTCTTTCCTTCGGCAATGTCAACTCTTCACACGTTAGTATCGCGCCTCCTGCTCCGAGGCCCTCAAAGCAGCACTTTCGCAACAGGGGTGAGTTTTACATCCTTCTCCCTCTAACTGTAAATTACGAGCTTACATGCTTCTGTATACATATTCAGGTGCTGTAGTTTTGAGGGTATTTATAAACATAGGCATGTCCTTTTGATGATTTATCGTGTGTGTGTTTGTGTGTGCGTACATCGTTTTGTACTAAGTATTCGCTGCATTGCTGACTCCTGCGTCATTTGCACCCTAACAGGCGGCGTAGTTTGGGTGCTGAATGTTTATGCGCCTTCGTGAGTCTGCTAGTTGCCAACTTGTTTGATAGGCTTTGAAGAAAAGTCAGGGAAGATCGGTTTGTACTGAGAGTGGCGGAATTTGCTTTTCCTCGTCTCTACCTGTGCCAGGCACCTTGCGTGCGGATGGGGAGTGAAACACCTCTGCCAATCACTCACGCCCTAAATCTTCTTTCGATATTTAATTCGAGCTGTAGATGCTACTTGCCAGTAATTTTTTTAAACATCCTCTTTTCTTTTTCGAAAATCACGGCATGAAACCATTTATAAGGGCCTCCATTTGTTAATTAGCAACACAGACGCAACTCTGTCTTTTTTGCCATATGCGTCTCCGAAAAATTGAATCATCACCATCCATACCAAGTGACACATTCCCACGGGACCTCAAGTTTATTGTGTCAAAAATTAGGTTCTTCATGTACTACAGTATGTTTTACAGCCTCGTGGAGACCGGAGGTAAGGATAATCGGTGACAACCTGGCAGTGAACCTGTCTTGGCCTTCAAGGAACAGTCAGCAGCGTCAAATAAGTCATTATCGTATTCAGTTCCGCTACCGGGATCCGCATGAGCGCCATTGGGACCGTCCCATCGTTGTTGTGCAGACCCGCCTCTCTGGCAGGGTAAGAGCCTTTTTTTTCGTTGAATTTTACAATTCGGCACACATTTCAGAATAGGTGCTTGGTACGTCAGCTACCTCCATCGCACATGTGATGACCCGGTTTTTGAACCTGAGTTGTCCAACGCATGCAGTTTTGGTGTATTTAAAAGGACAAGTGTGGTTTATAATGATCACTCGGATCTGGAAGTAGTTATACAGATAGATTAATTATCGAGTGGCTGCTTAATTGGTCAAAAACAGACACTTAGGCATGCTTGAACTTTTACACCCTAGTGGCGACTCTTACTGCGGAGTGGTCTAAAGGTTGGTCTTGCGTACATTGCGAGGTAAGGTTGGGAGAGGTTTAATATCCTCACCATAGAGACTGCTGGCGGTGGTGACAAAGACGGCGCCTCTCGTTTGCTTGTGGCACTTCTGCTGGCATCTTGTGCAGCCGATCGCTCACCTACGCGCCTTAGGCAGTAGTGTTGCCATTAGCTACGTAGACGCACCCACCGCAGCTAGTCAGCGTGCTATCCAGACGGACAGGCGTTAGGTAGCTGGCACGTCAGCCGGCAGGCTAGTTGGGTAGGTTTTGTACTTACGCGCACACACTTCCTGAAGGTGAGAAAGTAAGAGGATGGACATGCGAATACACTTCCGCTGCCGGCTTGTCACGTGTGGTAGCACCACACCTTCGCCATGGCCGAGTTTTAAGCCTTGTTCGCCTTGACCCAGCTAATACGTGACTGACTGTACCATACTGGTTTTATGTGCAAAATAGTAGCAGCCTTATCATTTGCGTTTTCGTGCCTTGCTTGACTTTGTTGCGTGGGGTCACAATTTAGTTCATTTGCCTTCGGCATTGCAGGAAGAGGTAGAGGGCGCTCCGACCCGAACTCTTCTGAAAGCCTAGGCATACTGGCACGGCTGCTGGCCTATTCGAGCTTTGGATTAATTCAAAACCGTGTGAAAGATGAGTAAATTTGATGCGGCGACTAGGAGTGTGGGAGCGGCCTATAGAATTTATGTCCATTTTTCATTGTCAAGCGCGTTTTCGTGACAATGTTTTAGGATTTATCTATGTATATTTTAGCCTCATTTGCCATTTACAGATTCTTATCAAATTCCACCTACAACTTAAGGAAGTGGGTGCTATTTATCTTGTTCTGTATTTTAGACAGTAAATTCATTTTTCACAAGCTTATTTGGCGCGTTAGTTTTGACATGCGGTTGTCTTCTGTTCGCTTAAGCTTTCATGCCGTGAGAAAATAAATTTGGATAACGTGCAAATCAAAAATCTGGAAACAGGATGGTGGTTGAGATCACTGTGTCACGGTTGTCCCTTTGTAAATGTTTTTATTTTGGCACTCAGGTGTATAAGATGCAATTTTATCGGCTTGCAACGAATGGAATCGGAACGAAATGCTCCCATTAATATTGCCCGCCGAAGTGCTTGTTTTGTCAACACAGGTTCGGGAGCCCTACATGTATGTGACGAACAAGCAACCGGGTGGACTGGAGGCTGGCAAGGTCTACCAGTTCCAGGTGGTCGCGGTCTTTGTTAATGCTGAGACACCAGAGGAGAAGAGTCGGTGGTCCGCTACCACCTCCTTCGACTACATTTCGCCCGAGCCTCCTCTGGTGCGAGTGGCACGACGATTGGTGAGTCCCCTTCAGGCTTTCTCTATAGCATTACTTAGCTTCACTGATTCTCCACAACCAACTTCTTATTAAAACTTACCTGTTGAAACTCGTTTCTGTCACAATCTGATTTTGACATGGGAACCGTGTGAAACTTGTGCCGCATCAGTTTCAAATAGGCGGTCATGTCAACCTATATTTTGAACGCAGATTTGTTAAGCTCAAAACGATAAAGTCACGGTGGTATTCTTAGCCTGAGGTCAGGTGCCGATTTGACTCAAAGGATTGGCGACACTAAAACACTCCTGTGGAGTTAGATGATCAAACTTTCTGATTGTTTCTCTCACATTTAAATGTGGTTGTGGTTTGCATTTTTGAGATTAATTTTCTTGATCGGAGTGTAACGAGGTTACTACTGCGGTCAGGTGAGATTTTTTGCATCAAAAAGTTCACAATTCTCTTGTCTCCAACACGTCGGTTGTGAAGACATTTTGTCTTATAAGTGGTTTGTTCTGTAGTATGATGTAATTGCATCTGGGCGCAAGTCTCATTGTAGCTGATAGTCAATTTTTTTTAATACAAGAGAGGTGAAAGCGTTTATGTCTTTCTACGTTAGGATGTTCGTGATTTCACTATTTGCAGCGTAAAACACTTCATGAAATCCGCATTCTGCTGTTCTTCGATTCCGCCATAATCCGTGATAGTGTCCACACACGAGGATATTTTGGCTTGGGGAATTCCAAAAATTTGTGCCTTACTTGGGTGTTTGTGAATTTCTAAATAGGTGTAAATTCATTCACGTCTATGCGGCAGCGTATTTTAAGTACTCCGAACTTTTGTGTAAGGAATGTTTGGCACTCCTTTCTATGTAGCCGGACGGAGCGGTTCACATCAAGTGGTCAAGGCCCTGGCGACAAAACGACTTCAGGATAACGCGCTTCATAATTCTTTTCCGTAAGGAGAAACGTCTCCCAGGTGGAGAGACAGCCTTCCACGGTTTCCATCATATCACTGCATTGGGCACCCTCGAGGTAGGACTCCCCTTTGAACCTTCTTACCGTGAAATTGCGAGACTATTTGGATTTTTTTGCCTTACAATATTTCAAATTGTGATAAAGCGCTATTCCTCGTCTTACCACCCCTGCTATCTTTTATCTCTTTCCTCCCCGTAAAATCTGCCCTTTAATCTGTCTCTCTCCATCTTCTACCTCCCTGTTCATAGGTGGCCCAAAAATGAGCTAGCCTCTTCTCCCAAAATTGTGACTATTGCCTTTTCGTCTCACTCACCACACCCTTCAGCATAGTATTTTGTGTTCATTTGCATTGCGATGATATTTGCGCAAAATGGGAAGATAACCATTAGTGTGGTCAATGAGTCATCATCGTATTGGTAGATATATAAGTGCCTAAAGGTCAGCGGTGTCTGTGCTGTACCGCGCTTTATAGGCGGTACTGTAAATGCCCCAACAGTCGGATTCTAGGCAAATGGTACCCCCTTCTCTCCCTGCCTTCCTCCTTCCTTCTCTCTCCCTCCCTCTTTCACCTTTATTTCTCGTAAGGGAGAGACGTAAAAAATTGCTGGATTGATCTCTGTACCGCTCTCCCCGGGCAGACTATTTCTTTAACTGGTTGTTTGGATGTGTCAGCAAGTATTTTTGGTCGGGTCGCTTTCAGTTTGAATTCGTTTTCAGAACAGCCTCTCAAACCTTTGGGATCACCCACTTATTGATGTTATTGAGAAAACACTTATTTTTGTTCCTGCTTGCTTGTAACTGATTGTTTATGAACTCTCCCGTCAGAGTATATCTGCGGAAAGCTGTTGGAATCCGAATAGTCCCCACACAATTTCAAATATGAATAACAATTCATGTCTCCACTACTTCCTCACCGGTTCTACACTTAATGCCTGCAAAGATGGTTTCCTCAAGCACTGATGATACTACCTTTTCTATTTGTGGCTAGTACTACATTAGAATTAGGAAACGTACCTTGATTTATTGAACGGAAACCTATCCAACCCTTCGAGGCGTGTTCATGCAAGGTCCTGTCCTTACCCTGTTTGTGAACCTGAAAATTCTGCTTTTTATTCAGTGAATCTAAATGCATCTTTTGGAAAAGATCGGCTACTGAGTGTCTACTTTAAGTCAGATTGGCAAAGCAACCTGTTACCATTACTAGAAATGGAAACTCATAAAACAATGCCTATCAAATAAATAGATGGAATTGTAAGGTATGAAAGGAAAGTATGTGAAAAATTGGCAGAAACGATTAATTAATCCGGGAAAAAAATCCTGATGAACTAAATTCAGAATTGAATGCCCTTCGTCCCGTGTTGCCTCGTCATGATTGTTTCTCACTCTTATCTCATCCGGACAAAGTGGGCGGAACTACCACTGGGGTCCACAACTTGTCGCTTAGGCTAATATTCAGTTATTATTGGTCTCGAGTCGTCTGCTTCTTCGGCAATTACTTCTATCCTCAATGTAAATGTATTATTTCAGCCTACTAATCTGGGTTTTAGTGTAATTTGTCTTAAGCATTACAAGAACGAAAACTGCCTCGTGTGCGGTGGGGCTCATTGAAAGGGATTCCGACTTCTAATAGCATTGGGGTGTGGTGGTGTCCATGATGGTGGGCAGCCATTACGTCTCCTTTCTTCCATGAGTCATACGATGTCATAAATCCCTTCCCCTCTCATCTCCTCCTCCCTCTCCCCACTACTCTGCCAACGGCCGACATCAAATTTCCCTTTTAATGATGCCAAAGCCTCTCCACCACGTGCATTTAAGAGTTTTCTTTACTTCATTTATTTTTAACTATGGCTTTTGAATCATTGTCGTATCCATCTCGGTCATTCGCTCTGTATGCTGAGGCCTGATTACAGAGCGTTATTTATCCGACTATTTTTGTCGATGCATATTTGACATTTTATGGGGGTTGGGCAAGGGGCTGAAAGGAAGGAATTTGTGCATTCATGAATCTCCCCCTCTTCATCCCACATTGTTATGCTCTTGTGGGTTGTTGAATCACGCCCCTCGCCCTCAGCCGATATCTTGCACGCACGCACACCTACAACCATTTTGCTGCCTCCTTCAAAAGGTCACTCCTCCATATCCGCTCTCTAGATCCTCTTAATGTATCCTTTCGTTCGTGCTTTGCTAAGTCTGGCCTTCAGTTTACCTTCGGGTAGTAACAGATTAGTTCAATCCCATTAAGAGGGCTACCTCGAGGTTGATCCTTTTTGGCTATCGCTCTGCCTCGTCTGTTACTCATGAGTCATGGTTGTGGTGTTAGAGTCTGCTCGAGGACTATCTCGGCCCACTAGTGAAAGCTCAAATTCTAAAAATTTAACATCTGACGTTGGAACGTACTGCTATTACAAGTAATTGCTTTAGAAAAGCATCTGTTGCACGAAAGTTGAGGATTGGGCAAAAAGGATTAGCAAGAGCTTACAAACTGATAGATAAATAGGAATATGATGTTAGTGATTTCGGATATCAGTGCTTTGGTGGCTTTACTGCATGTGGTAATTCAGTTACAGATAAAGTCGGTATTAGTATGAGATTGAGCCACTACTCAACCGCTCGGAAATTGCTTACACTAATCCATGTAAATCAGCATTTGAGACGAATGAAATATGAAGATCACGGGGAACTACGATTTTGGTGGTCGGCTGACGCCTCTACAGGCGTATGGCCCAGTTGTACAATGAGTGAATGCCTTGGCCCACTTCAATTCTCTAAGTGTAGCTGTTAGATCTTGCCTCTTCATGTGATTACGCTTGTTTATGTGTCCATAATTTTTATTAACAGAAAGCCAACAGTAAAGGAGATCATCTATCAGTTTGCAATTTGACCCGTTGTCACCCTTTCCTTCATTTCCTCGTCCTCCTCTTCCCAATGAAACCTTTCCTGCGTAGTTTGTATCCTCTCAATGGTTTCCATCACTCTAGGACGACTGTCTCTCCATCACTGAACGCTAAAATGGATTTACATTATTCGTTTTTGGTGGAGTAATGATTTTAGCTTTAGTGGCCCAGCTGCAACGGAAGGTAGAAAAGCCTCCCATCACCATGCGGGAGTTAGGAGTAGAGGCGTGTATTTTACTACCCCTATTCAGGCATGATTAATTGTTTTCCTGATTATTTTAACTGCCTGTTGGCTATAGCCCAACCATCAAAATCTCTCCACTGAGGTGGTTTGTGGCTTTCTGACGTAGTGCTCCGGGGAGTCGTTAGATCCATATGTCTGCCTTCATGTTTGAGTTACCGAAGTGAGGCCTTAACGAAACTATACGTCTTGCTCCTGTTTATACTTCGCATTGAATGGATAGTGGGTTTTGAAACCACGAATTCTCTCAATGATTTTGGTTAGAAGATCCATAGGCTGATTGAAATTGTAAACGCTAATACACCTCCCGTAAATCCTCTCCTTGATACGTAAGCAGACAGATGAAACGTTTGATAGTGAAAGTGCAGAAGTGGTGGTGGCAACCCCTATAGTGATGGTGACTTTGCATCCTTTTCACGGTACATTATTCCTTCGCGGTGTGTGTGCGTGTTCACCAATCATTAGGTTGCGTGTGTTCATGTGTACACGCACACATATGCGTACGCATGTGCTGATGCTGACGCGTCCTTTCCCTCCTGCTGCTGTGAAGGTGAAGGAAACCGTGGAGGAAGCGGTCACTGTGCAGGCTTCGAGTCCATATTTGACGCACTAGCGCGTGCACCGCGTCTTTCTGCACACACACGCTTACACAGAGAGAACCGCATGTGCTTCTCCCCGTTGGCCAGTTAGCTCGATGGTTAACTGGCTGGCCGGGTGACTGAATGAATGCATGACTGCCCCATTCACAAACATCGGCATGCACATCTGCTAATTCTGCCTTCCGATTTTTTGTGTATGATTCCAAGTGGGCATACTTACGTTTGTACAGTAGACCCATCTCTTTTTCAAGTCTGTCGGGGTCCCGCTAGACGCTGCGAGCATGCGCGTGTATGGGTGTCCGATGTCTTGGAAAGAAAGAACCACGCTTCATTCGTCTGTGTAAGGTATTTACGCCTAGGGCTTCACGCTCACCTATTCGTCTTTATAACACAGGATTAGGGAGAGGAGAGGAATTAAAGGTAACCTTTCTCTACACTCTCCTAAGACAACATTCTTTCAGACAGCAACAACCTCTCTATTTGTGGCCTGATTCAGCGTCGTACTGTTATTTTAATTTCCTAACCTTATTGTGCTAATGTGAATGGGTGACTGTATGGTAATATAACGCTAAAATATCTTCGCTGTTGATCTTGATGTCCTTTTTTCAAGCCAAGACTTTGAGATGGCCATGTGCTCCTGTGCTGCGTGAGTTTAAAACTAACAAGTATTTTGCAATTTGCTCTTAAATCACATGTGTACAAGCGCAAACACAAACACACAATACATGGAGAGAAATTCATTTTCATCTCATAAGAATTGATCCACCGCTCCATTGAAGACAACGCCTGATTTACTATGATGATTTGAATATTTGAAGACTGAACTTTTAAGGTGGTGCCATTGGGCTTATTCTGCTTGTCTCAGATCGCCTCCTTCGCACCTTGATTTGAACACCAGCTTCTACACACCACTTTGAATTAAGGCAGAGGGTTGTTGTCGGTTTATCCGTGCAAGAAGTCAACGTTTATTTTATAGATCAAGTTAACCTTATCAATATCTCCAATAAAACGATTAAATCATGTTCATAAATACTCGATTATTATGCTGACGTTAAAGATGCCAGTTCTTTTGGAAATCAACTTTATTGATAAGTTTTGCGTAGGTATCGGAGGACTCTCAATTTATAACACCGTCATCAGAGGTGATGGAAAGATGGTTTGATTTCTTCTTCAGTATGATAACCTGTTGGAAAATTTCAGTTTTGTCTAAGGCCACTAGCAACTCCCTAGATGACTGCACAAGGTACAAACAGATCTTATGCAATCATCAAGACATCGAAGACGTGAACTACTGATACTGACTTATTTTGAGCTGTGGGCGAAATACTTTAGGCAGTTGTGGGGGTTATGTTGCCATGTTACTTTTACGTGCACACCTATGCTGCCAAAAAGTGACAGGGGATAAGATTTTGCTTAGTTTGGGTGTTTTTTTATAAAATGGAGGTGTCGAATATGGTCGCATACATATTCATTGTTTACAATCGTTTTGTAGATCTTAAACCTCCTCTCTTCCCAAATTAGATGGTTTTCTAGCTCCGTGGGCATGGCAGTGGGTTGTTTTTAAGGTAAAAAAGGTTCCTTGCGAAAATAATCCTTATTCCGTATTATAGGAATACAAAGTTACGCAACTAGACCAAAGGGCCGGCTACCAATTCGTCGTCTACGGTGAAAATACACCAGAAGGGGTCGACCCCTCGAAGACTCTCTTCACAGGTGGCCTCAACGGTCGAAAGATCACCACCTTCAGTCAGGAAGTCTTCGTCCCCATGGCTGTGGTGAGTCATCTCTTGCACCTCCTCTTAGCTATGCTTGGTATCCAACGCCACCCCAGTTTGACATTTCTGACATGCTAGCGGCGACCTCCGTCTTCTCTGCATAGTGCCAATGTAAGAGGATGGGTCTTCTGTCAGATAACTAGTGTTTATCTGGGAGATGTGGTCCTCCTCTTTTTCACGTCTGTGACAACTCATGTCTAGACACCCTGAACCCCTCTTTCTCCCACATGGCGTGCTGTCACTCAAGCATAAAAGCCAACTGTCATAACCTGACTAATGCCAATGGATTGACAGTGATGACTTTCACTGACATCCAATTTTGAGTGTTGTTACCGGAAGCATATGTCGTGCACCAGCTGCCTCTAACGTCCTCGAGGCAGGCTAATTGGTAGGTCTTTGTTCTGGCATAACCGCTTCTCTGCGCACAAAAAAGATTCTGATCAGTTGCGTACAGTTCCACTTAAAATGTTGCGCTTTTTCGTATTGAAGACAGTTTCAGTCAAGAGCACCACAGCCTATTTACTGCACTTTATGCCACTCAATCAGATGTCTCGTTACTGGTATCACCATGCCGTCTAAAGCTTGAATTCACCACTCTTCACTTCTCTCGGTTGCACCTCCCTCTGGGAATCATATTAAAGTATTGTTTTTCACTGCCTGGATAAAGGTTTGCAATCCAGGACGTTGCTAAACACACCTCTTATATTTTTTAGCTAGCTTCAACCACCAAAGAGCATGATGGTGGTATTGGTGGTGGTGGTGGTAATATGGGAAGTTTATCCACTTTCAACCACCCAAGTCTCTTGGATATGAACGCCAGCTCCTCTAACTCCCTGATGTTCCTTATTCTTGGAGTGTTAGCGGGTGCAATGCTCATCGTCATGACATCTCTCGTCGCCATCTGTTTCTTCCGCCAGCGAAAGGAAAAACTGCGGCTCCTCGCTCAAGTCAACGACAAAGGTGATCTCTCTCTCAGCTCTACAAGAAAATAGGTTCTATGTTCACCTTGTCTAGCGGCTGATTTTGGGAGAGATGATGATGGAATGTGTATCTTATACACCATGTGTAGCGAGTGGGGGACCAGATTTTCTCGCAGCTGTGTGGACGATGTTGCTGTTTTCTACCTATGTAAGGGTGTGGAAAACATGTTTTGCGTCCTGAAGAAGCCGATATACAGTGCCCTATGAAATGGCTATAGCGAGCAGGCGAAAGGGGCACTCGCGCAATCAAGATTAATGTCTCCGAGCGTGCAGGAGACTGAGGAATTCCTTGAGACGCAACAACTGTTTTCCCGCGGGAAAACGAAACGTTTAGCAGTCTCCACATCATCCTGGAGGGACCTCAACAAACTCTCTTTCCATTCCATTCTCTCCTCTCCATCTCCGCCACTACATTCCATGTATTCATTTTAATTTATCTTGTGGAAATGTTTCGTGCCATGTCGCGAATGGTGGCGAGTTAAAACTGCTGGGCTTGAGTTTTGAGGCTTAGCGTTTATCGCGATTATACTACATTGTGGACCTCTGTTCAATGCATGATCAGAGATTGAATCAGATACTATCGCTAGAAATTCCCACTAAACTGAACATCCTCATTCACTGGGAAGGTCTGACTCCTCATAATGTTGCTATGGTTTCGCAATACCCCGTAATAATAACGATGGAAGCTGGCTGTTCATCCTTTGCATTTATCTACCCAAGTTTTTTTTTTGAAATGGGAACTTTTGCACACTTTCATGTTCTCTCAACGACAGTATTTCCTGAATCGTTATGGTATTGGATAATTACTTATTTGCCTGAATAGCTGGGAGCTCATCCTTCTGAGTTTTGCGGTAATTTGGTTAGAGGAGCGACAATTCCCCATTGTCAACACAGTGGATTGCGCCATATGTGCACGCATGTCTTTTAGTGGTAGTATTTTTATATCTGGTGTTGGCTGTTCAAATAATCTGTTGCCTTGGGAAGGATGTTAGTGAATTTTTTTGTCGATGTGTACGAATTTTACGGGATTTTGATGATTATTTTAGTGAACCACGTGACACCGACCTCCCGCAGCCCTGAAAGCGCGTGTGGCCAATAGTAATGTTCCGTCCTTGCCCTATTTTCTCCTTTTCCTCTTCTGAGATCCGTATAGATACTTATATTCCTGACTCCTCTCGTTTGGGCAAATCAAAGCCTGCAGTAAGACAATCTAACGATGGAATAAGTCGCTCATTAACAACCTTATTCATTTATAGTCTGCCTAATTAGCGACGTAGCGTACAAATGCCGTTGCTAAGCTGTGATGTGGTACAGTGGATTGTGTGTGGGATAGTGACTCAACTCTCATTCTCTGCATCCACTCAAAAACAGGTTCCTCAAGTGTCTTTGGGAGTAGCATTTTCCTCCTTTTCCCATATCAGTCCTGACAACGACACGAACATCTCTACGAGTCCTGTCAGCGTACATGTTTTCGAATGCCTGTGGGCGCTTTTCTGTTTTGTAGGAGTCTCTACTACTGCAGGTGATGGCACGCATGCAACTGTTGATTTGAGGCTAATTCACTCTTTAAGTATTGTCATATACGCTCACGTGTGTACTTTTGTCCATTGACACCATTAAAGCTATCGTGTATCTCCCCACTCTCTCGACGATTGACATAACTGTCAATTCCTAGGCAAGTTTTTCATCTTCTCTCTTCCACTTGATAACCAAACAGATTGTTCTTCATTTATATTCACAATCTCTTCACTTCCAACGATTTCAAAGGTTTCATGTGACTTTACGTCAACTTTGCATATCCAGAGATTTATACATGGAGCCGCCATTAGAAGTTGCCGAACGTCTGACGAGTTTTGAAGAAAATACTGCGGATAAACTGTCACAGCACCAAAGTGGTGACTGAAACTGAGCAGACTGGAAACTAAATTTCAAACTGAGGAAATACCATAGCAAGTAACATAAATTTGCAGGCTCGTCGAGGCATCGTAATTACCCTCAAAGCGTGTGTGATTTTTTTTGACTTGGAATACCTAGCTGGAAGTTGTGTGGCCAAAGCGGCGACAGTTTTGCATTTCATTAAGGATGAGTCGGCCTTTTTTCTTGCTACCGCCTGCTCAGTTGTAGTTTTTCATGTCATTCTACCGCTACTCACCCTCCTCCCTTTCCCCTTCGACGCTACACAGCGCATGACCAGTGCCAAGTGAAGCGCTGTGACTCACGCCGCGATTCGTGTGGTGTCACCTCGGCACAATTCGATGAGGTGGGTAGGGAATGGGTTTTCGTAAGCGCGTCGACAAGCTCAAGTCCTTGCAGTAATTCTGATTTATTTGGCCTGCTGTCGCCTAGCCTCCCTCTCTGCGTCGGATTGTACGCTTCTGCAATTTGATGCTTCGCCAGTGCTGGGGGAATGTGTTTTCTGACTTTCTGAAGGCATTCATTAACAATCAAATGGACGAAGAGGCAGCTACTCTTTGTGAGTGTAATTTCGGCTCACAAGTACTGTCACAATGTTTCAGTGCAGCCTTGCTTTCCTAATATCAACTAGGATGAAAATAAAGTAAAATCGAAATTCGGATCATTTTCTGTAATTATTTCTTCACTTCAAGTTTTTAAGTACTTTTAAAAACAATTGTAAATACGGTTCAAGCTAAAAACTGAGACGAAGGACAAACGTGTAATGGCCAATGGACATGCAATATCATACTCGAAGGACTTCATAAAAGGGTGTTGTGATTAACACCGTCTATAAGGAATGCGAGTCCTGTCGGTAACTTTTCCCAAGCGTTTCTCTCGCATACACAAGATTGCATTTGTGAATTTTCCCGCCTATGCATGCACTCGTGTCAAACTTGGATAGCAAGGGTCACAGCTCTGCTTTGGAGATTTCATTTTTGGAATTTCTATTTGCATAAAGAATAGCTATGTCCTTGTGTGGGATTATTAGGGCTTTTGCTGTTACTGCTGTGCACTACAGAGGTCTCAAAGTTGATTTTTAGTTCCGCTGGCAGTTTCAGTGTTGCTTTAAAAATGCATAGATAACTTTAACATCATTTTTCCTTTATGTTCTGACCAACAAAATTTGGTTTTGCGTGATTTCTTATCACTTTTCGCAATCTTACTCTTTACAAATTTTTTGAAGAGAGCCTTTTGTCTTGACTCCGCGTCACTAGAATGAAATCTAATCACAAAACAATGCATTCAATCACCACTAGCAGCGTTAATTTTATGCTTGCATCTCTGTTCAGACATACGAATGGTAGCAGGATCGCCGGCAGCGGGTGAGAGAGGCATCCAGCTGACAAGAGCTGGCAGTAGTGGTGCTGAGTCGGTGGGCTCAAAGTTGGTTGCATCAAAGTCAGGGACAGGCTTTCTCCTATCCGAGTTGACTCCGATTGCGGTGGCAAATTTTCGTACAGCCTCCCCGCAGCTTATCTCGGTCGCGGGGGAACGCGAGTCTCTAATTACACCAACACCACTACCATTCCCTGCATGTGAGTCCCGTCCTAGAGGTAGCCCGACCACTGCACCAGGCGAGTTCAACGTGCCAGTTATGGAGATGAAACGCGAACCCCCTAGTGGGGGATCCATTCATGAGGAGTCCGATGGTGAGTTGGTCTTCCCATTCGTTGGTCAGTTTCAACATGTTTAATTGTTATTCGCACACTGTCGAGTTTTGGTTTCAGGGGGAGGGTTGACAACCAACTTTTCTCATTTTGCTACTGATAGCTATTTTATAGAATGTGATGTCCGTTTTACCGTTACAAATCGCGGCATAGGGACGATTCATATCAATTTCTGGAAGGACTTGCGGGCTGGATATACAGGAGACGTGAATTTAATCCCAAACCACCAATCCAGGATTCAAATCGGAGGTTATGAAGCCTCGCACAGTTAAATGCTTAGTTCGAACAAACATGCTCCCACTTTTGTCCTGTCGGAGTGTCATTCCGCTGGTTCGGTCATCAAAACACCATCAAAGTGAGCTGAAATTAATCGTAATGCAAAGTAGCCCTACGGAATCGTATCATGCCTTCTTTTGTTTCAATCAGTTTTTCAGTACGACTTCTGCATAGACGAGCATTAAGTTATTCTTCATTTCTTCCCACATGACTTGGTGACAAAACTCAAGGAGAGAGACTGGTTAAGTACACAATTAAAACAAGCACTTTTTTCATAGCTATGACGTTTGCAAGCATCGCTGATGGTCCTAGCCTCGGTGAGTTCGGTCTGCATCTGTCGTGGTAGAGGTGCGGTCGAGGCAGTTCTTTAGTAAGGACGTTTATTCAAATGCTATATAGTGAGGGGTATGTTGGTTCGTTCAACTTTGTTCTCGCTTTGTTATCGGACGTTGCACGGAGGTAAGCAAGAATGAAATTACAAAGGTTGCTGATCCCCTTACTACCGACTTTTTTCGTAGATTCGTCTGCGTACAGATGATACCTTATTTCCAAATTGGACAGTTAGTGCATTTGATACTTAACTTTTCGGGGTGCGATTGTTTGCGAATTGTGTTGTGGGGACGGTCGTTTATCCTAAAATTGTATCTTACCTTTAGTCATTCTATATTTTTTTTTCAGACGCAATTTATAACCTTACGCTTACTGCAGATCAGATGCTGGTTTTATCAGGGCACTGAAAGTTTAAAAGACTGGCTTTATGGGTTCCTTGAAGAATCTGCTTCTAATGCCGCAACAGTCGAGCATTGAATAGCTGGAGCATTTAGATCTAAACTAAACATTAGGTAGCCACACCGGAGCCCAACACTTAGTAGTACAGAAGGTTTCACCACATTTCTTATACTTGCTACTGGTAATGTAAGTATGACCAATGATTCAACAACTCTTCCGATTTTAGACGACACTTCGAAGTCTGCAAAGGATACAGCGAGACCTTCAACCACCCCTTCGACCCACAGGAATGTCCTCTTTACGCAGATTCCCTTCCACTCCCGCGGCTATCCTCTGCGTGATTCTCACCTCCACCGCCGTCCACCCTCTCCGGCGCTGGGATTAGGGTTCGAGTTTCAGCGTCCCAGTCAAAACTACTCCTATGACCATGGACAGGGGAAGGAATTCGATGGGTGGGGAGTACCTGTGGAGGCACGTGGGACTCGACTAGGTAGGCTTGGGTCTCGTTCCTTCGCCTACCCAAACCCCACCACCAATGCAGGCGATTGGCTCCCAGGCCGGCATTCCCCCATTACTTCCACTCACTTCCTTAACTTGACATCTCGTGGTCTTTTCCCACCGCCTCAACGCATTCAAGCCATTGTTCAACAGTCAGATCGCAATAAGGAGGAAGTGGGAGTGGTGAAGGAGATGAAGATTTCTGGGAATCTCCGAGGGTGTGTTTTATGACTGAATTTTCCTGTTTCCCTATTGTGCATTTTTTAAATAGTGTTTTCGCTTGAATACATACGTATACTCAAGCTAAATTAATTCGTGTACGCTTTCACGTGGCTGAAATTTGATTATTATCCAGTTCAGCTTGTATTTATAGCTCTGCTTTAGCTTCAACGATTTTATACTCAATTGTGGTCAGTCACTATTCATGCGATTGATGCTCAAAAGATAGCAACGTGATTTTTACTTATCCTCCAGAAAGGCCTGACCAAATTTCTTTCAATTAATTTTCTATCTTGAAAATCTAAACTATGGGTTTTTATTATTTCAAGTAGTAAGAGGATATGTTATTTTGCTTGTGGCATGTACGATGTGGCCAGTCGGTGCCAAACCCTCTTTGGTGAATGTCATTCATCCTTTATAGCATAACAGTTAATTCGCTTATTGGCATTCGGTAGGCCTGTTTCTAGTGCTGGTCTTCGAGTCGCACTTTTTACGGTATTCTATCTATTGCTTTGAGTTGAGTAGCGCCTTCTTATCGGTTACCTTTTGAGTGATCACGCGGATTCTTGTGCTTTGGTGTGAACATAGTCCCGTGGAAGCGTCGCGATCCCACGGTCCAAAGGCTCTACCTTGCTGGACGCAGGTGATGAGTCCACTGGAGCGATCCTACGTTCCACGTCGGAGGGGCTTCCTCGGCCTCCGCAGTCATATTCACTCGCTAGCAGTAACGCCTTCGACCAATAATGTATCTGAGCAGCCGGAACAGGCGGACGCCTACACGCAGACACTGGCAAACACCGATGGTAATAACTCTGGTGTTGGCGCAACATCACATGGCAAGTGAGTTCTGAAATGCGTCCACAGACTGGGTATTTGGGGACATCAGTTGTACCTATGTGGTTTAAGTAGGTGCTTGCTATTACAGATCTCTAATGCGCTAACCCCACAACAGGCTAAGGATGCATGCAGGTTGTTTTTTAAGATAACGATTAAGAAGATTAGAGATTGATCAATTATTGCCGCGAATAAATGAAGCATGTATCTTGAATAGTTTGGTTGAAAATTTGTTTTAAGCTTGCGTCGGCTTAATCTCGCAGTACTGCACTGCCTCTGTGATTATATGAGTGCTCTTTCAATTGTATTGCACTAGTTCTCTTATTTAAAAGAAACTGAATGAATTCCACTCTATTCACTGTCTGTCATCATCAAAATTGTAACCGAATTGCATAGAATTGTTAGATGAGCAGTTAAGATCCATCTGATCCACCCAAAACGTTGAAACGGAGGCGCTCTTGTGCATATTCTGTTTTCATTTTTCCTTCGTCATTTCGAAAATTTCACTCCTAAGTAATATTGTACCATAGCGATCAGTGTGCATCCTCGTCTCCGGCAAATGGTTCTCCGAGGGAGATGGGCGTTAATTTTTTCTTCCCTTCTGCCTCTCCTGCTGTCACTGTGCTTCCTACAGCAGGTTCGAGAACGGACACCATCAGTCATCGAGTGTAAGGTTATGGAACCATTCGTTACTTTAAACCACATTAGTTTTTTTCGAAAAAGAATGTCAGGCGCTCAATCATCAGGCAAAGATGGCGATGTCACCGTAAATGAATCCTCCTACTTATTTCCGCCCTTAATCCCATAGTGCCTCGGCAAGGTGGATCGCTTTAATTGGAGACTTTGGTTTATTTATTTTCTATTTTAGATGAAGAAGTTCCGCTACGAGAGCGATGTGTTGAGACGCCACTGATACCTGTCCAGTCTTTCACTTGTCTTTTTTTCCCCAGTATTGCAGTCTGAAACCTCCCCTTCCCCCTTTGACTACGCACATATCACCAGACCACGTCCCTCCGATATCTACCTCTGCACTTGACAAAAAAGCATCTTCATACTTAAGTACGTACACAACATATGCCACCGTATGCACAGACTGGCAGGAGGCAGACGTGTTTCCTTCTTTTTTTTGAGTAACTTAGTCTCAGCCGTCCTCTTCCATTTGTAATTAGCATCGTACAAATTGGTAATACGTATGTGCTAATTTTCTCTACTCTCTCTATCAGTCTATTTTACGTAAAACTGTTTGTGGTTTTACGGACAGGATAAGGAAACTTTATTTGTGCCTCATATTAGGCGACAGTTCATTTTTGCGAATAAATTAAAGAGCACAAAGTAAGTTATATTTGTAGTTAGGGCAGTATTCCATTACAGAAAGAAGGATTTGATCTGCAACAGTCGGGAATCGGTGGTCGGCACTCACGACGATTGAAAGAATCGAGTGCCTGTGGCGAAAAATCGAACAGCTTTATCAATAGAAAAGAATTAGAAGCGAATTTATGAACAGTAGACTAAACTTGCCTCGAAATAGCCGCATTGGTAGATTCGACTGGGATAATAGCATCTGGCAAAGTGGTGGGTAACACAGAGCTCCTGGGGGATACGTTTATGGCTGTTCCAATTTACAGAGGGCGCCAGACCTGAGAGGGTTGAGGCCTGAGTTATGGAACTATCTGAATTTTACTATCGTACAGAAACAAAGGTGTAGGCAATATCAACAGCCAACTTTTTGATGACGGAATCTGGAATATAAAAATTTACTTAGATAGTAAATTTAAGTAAAGTCTAAGAGGAAATAAACACGGGAACTTCAAAGCTGTAGGTTTTAGTCAAGACACCCTAACAATTGGTAGCGATTGAAGCATAGATAACTTCATAAGTAAACTATTTGACTTGTCTAAAATCCAGCCTCTTATAGCAAATTTATGTTGAAAGTGAAGATGAGGTAATACTACTAAGCTATTTTAAGTTTTTCAGCCTTTGGAATGCAAGCATTTATAAGTTGAAGATTGCTATACACAGTGGGGAGAAGAAAATGAGGCAAATATACAGCGTTTAACAATAGTGATTATTTGCTCTTAAACTTATTCAAATAAGACGGAGTGGATGGTAATTTTCACGATAACATACTCTTGCACTTGTCTTGACTGTGTTTGAGTTGGATATAATCGTTTTCGCGCTGGATATCGATGGCGTCGCGAAGTGTACATGGTGGAAGGGAGCGATGTCGCTGGTAGCTCTGCCACCGTCGCTCCAGGGGTACATAGTAGCCGAATTGAAAGTACTGTGATTTCAGTTCGTCTTCGCGATTGTTGAATTCGGGAATCTCAATACGCCACTGACGATTTTGGGCTCTGAGTGAGTATGATTGACTAGCTGCTGTCATGTCTGCGAATCCTCCCAAAAGTAGGGGAGAAAAGATCAAGACATAAGAATGCAAGAACGCTAGTAAATGCACCACTGTCATCTTTTATCAAGTGGCGCCATACCAATTCCATTTAGTCATGATGCAAGGACAGGGAGATGTTTAAAAGTAGAGCAACTTGAACAGCGGTGGGGAGATAATAGAATGCGAGAGGAGCCAAGCATATGCGCAATAAGAAGTTGGTCAGTTAAAACCAAGTTACAAAAATCTGAGACAGTATCTCAGACTATATAATCTACAAATAATCAGTTTCGCCTAACGGAAATAAGAGAAAATCATATTGAAAGATGCAAATGGTACCAACAAACACCATTAAGATTGACACCCTAGTAAGGGTAACATTAGGAAGAAGTTCCCAATGAAGATAAATAAATAGCTGTTTGTTTAAATGTTAATAAATAGAAACAGAATGTCGTCCATCACAAGAGGAATACAATATTAGGAACTGCACAACTATACAGTTAATATAAGTAAAGAAAAGATTGCTACAACATCACACGCGTAATACAGTAAAACCCAGTCGTGGGACGAGACCCAGACTGCAAACACCTCCAAACACCTTAATTCACGGGTAGAACCTGACAGGAACCTTACATATATAAATGAAGCAAATAAGGTACACGAAATTAAGTTTAATGTGTAAAGACACAAAAACACCATACGGTTGGCTTCTGTTTACGCAGAACCCAACAATCATTCCACAAGGACGCAAATGGTCAACCTGCTAGACGAGTAGTTGAATTGTTCTCATTGGTAGCAGCGTCATGCGCTTAGCATCACCTAATCGCTCATCGATGGCGTAAAACAAATAAATGGTCGATTTCAGTCGCTCTTTAAGAAGATAATCTCAAATAATAAAAAACTATCACACGAACACTCTCATGCAATTCAGAGCTAGCCATGAAGTTAAGAATGCTTTCAGAATTTAAACGTTAAGAGCAAATATTCAGTATAAAACACAAGGGCTCATGGGCGTTAGAATTACAACTACAACGGGTATTGTCCTGCATTTGGAAACTAATTTGTTCTTCCATAGCTGGAGGCACATCCAGATGTTTAGGCTGTGCTGTTAGCGATGGACCCTTCTGTCAGGTTAATAAGATAGCTCTCATTACTTCTAAATACAAGTTCTCATGCAGACCCCATACACTCCCCACCAGATAGAATAAGGCATTGAGTTTGGCTGAATGCATGTTCTCTGGAGAATTTAACCCCAGCCTCGCCCGAAGGCTGGCAAACATGTTCGGCATGGGACCTAAAATCTTCCTTTTGGACAATAAAATTGGCGGGATTTGACTAAAAACACGTGTTCAGGCAAAAGAGCCGAGGTGGGGCCACGGCATGGCTCCAAGCTTAGCAACTCCTATTGGAGCGAGATGATCTTTCGTACAACCGGCACTCATGCCGGCAGTTGATTAGAGAAATTATGAAAATTAGTGCAATGGTTTGTTTTTAGACCGTCTGCATGGATGGCGGTCAGTTTGATATTTATCGTGCCCTTATGTGTATGATGTTGTCTTCGGTCGTGTCATTGTTCAGACTTCCCTTCCTCTTAAATTGGGCGTTTTTTCCCACGTAATGTCTTTTACCTGCTGGAAAGTCTTGAGACGCCACAATTACGTTTAACTTTCTTGAGGAAGCAGCTAAATTCGACTCCATGAAACAGGACTAACAAAAGTACAACTTTTACAAAAGAATGTATTATGCTAGAATCATTTAAAATGGAAAAGTTCAACTGTGATTTCAAGATTGCTTTGAGGTTAGGAAGATGCTCTAATAGAAGAAATACTCTTGGTAAAGCGAAAAATGATCTGAATTTTTGTGGCTTGTAGACCAGGTTACATAGTGCACAGTGGACCCCTTGAGAGTGACCACAGCAGAAGCTTTCTGTTGAAAAAAGTACTAAACCTTCTTTCACTAGTCTAGAGGCCCCAAGGTAATGATGATGGATCTCTGGTCATAGTGCATATAATTCATATGCAGTACTCTAAGCCCCACTTGATAAGCTTTGGGACATGAGTGCTGGTACCACTTGAATGGTTATTCAGACTTCTTGGGATGGATTGACCCCTAGACCAAACCATCAGTCGCAACTCCTTTCTGTGGCGGAATATATATGCATCTTATCTGGTAATTTCGCCCTTTTTTGCCTTCAAAGAAGCGTCAAAACGCGAGCACAACCCTCTGTTCAGTGCCATTAATGTATTTGCTCCTGGTAAATGTGAACACGCGTTTATACAGCAGGAATCATTCAAACAACTTCCTCTCGAGTATTCTGAAAGTTCTCTTTGTATCAATTTCTCGTATGAATGGAAGCATTTCATGCTTTATGAGGTACACATAAACGAGGCGTATTTGCTTCATGTCTTAAAATTTTCAAATGTCTATTATTCGGTGTACCTTAAATGGATGTTCTAAACCAAATTGCCACCGTCATCACCCAGACGATGATTCAACGAATTCGTATCGAAATAATGGTTTGAAACGTCCAGTGCTTGATGTAGCACACAATGTAGATGGGGTTGGTGAGACCAGGATGATAAAGAACTGCTGGCTTTGAAACGTACTTGAAGAAAACATGTCAATTCTGGTCTCTTTGGTTGCCTGCTATTTTAAGAGGCACAAGTAAGATCAGAAGGCTTGTCATAGGTTAGTAGGATGAACTGCGTGCAAATTTCAATGTGGACGAGGGAGGAGGCAACAGGTCAGGTAATATGTCATGCAGGTGGTCATGCTGAAATTATGTAACCTGGCGCCAACTTTGCAATAGGTTTGATGAAAGAACCAAAACTACATTCCACTAAAGTCGCAGATGCTTACTACACTGAGGTCAAATTAAGAAATTGCTCATATAAAAGCATAATAAATTTGTGACGGTGAGGATCCTCTACCTCTTCTTCATACAACGCTAAAATCATCTCATTAGACCGACGTTGACGTGTCCCGCAAATTCTATCCAGGCACCCAATGGGTTTCGTCATTATGCGTTTTAAGGACATGGCAAGACCAAGGGTACGCCAAAGAGCCTACCGACACCAAGTCACGCTGCGCCATGGCGTCAACTGCTCACTATCATAGAGACGGGAGACACGATTTAGATAGCTTCCAACACAAAAAATGCGCGGTTCGAGCAATCGGTTGCTCACCGCCCGATATTATCTTTCCGACTTCACAATCCGCATTTACTATTTGTGGCGCTGCATGATCAAGACGAAGTTTTTCGTACTTTTATCAGTGTGCTAGGGTTTAATCTAAATCTGGCTGAGTCTTGGGTGCATCCCACATCATCCTTAGTTGAAGCGAGAATGCTAATAACACGACCATCATAATAGCGTTCGAATGGTGGCTTAAGTTTATGGGCTGGCTACACACAGCCGCAGATGAATCACCAAAGCCACTGTGTTCCTTGCCTTGGCGCAAACCTCACCATTATTAATTCGGCTTACCAGAATTAAAATGACCTTTAGAAATGCTCAGAAAAAGCCAAAATGTTGAACTCGACACATATTTCCAGACTCCCAGCTCTGGTCAGATGCAACAGCAATATACTTATAGCAAGATCAAAAACAAAAAGAGGTACCCAACAACCACAATGAAAACAGAATACGTAACAAGAGAAACTGATGTAAGAGTTTGATATATGTTTATGTCACCCCCAAAGGGTTGCGACTCATTAAGCAGCTTTATTAGCTACGCACAATAGGGTTGAGAGCTAGACGATAGAACTCTGCACTGCCTACACGGAGATCGGTTTATGGCCGAATGAGGATACCACGGTGCCGACACCACTGAAACCATCAATGTAAAGCTTACGTCGGCTGAACGCCACACAGATTTGAATTGGAATTCCAATATGCATGTTTGTCGCATGCCAGAAAGAGATGACGCGCTTTCCTCTAGGGATAAATTAATAGTGAATTCCACAACAAAAACAGAAACCACACGAGACGACCCCACAAATGCCGCGTTAGGGCGCAAGTTCTTAAGTTTCATAAGAACAACTCAAGGAGAGAAAGTGCAACTGCGGTCGGCGCTACGGCCTAACCATCACAACAAAGCACCCTGCTACATAGGGAAGACACAATAGGTGAAAGGACGAACCCACCACATCGACAAAACGGCGCGTGAGGGCATCCTGCCAAGATTGAGACGCACCAGAGTTGACAAAGTGGACGATGACTCATCCACCGAAAAACACAGAGTAGTCTCCCTCAGGAGGGCTGCGGTATGAAATTTTGACCACGCTTCGTTGGTACCTGTCTGCAACGCGATGATACCACTTAAAAAACATTGGTGTGACTTTCAATACATAAAAAAACAACTGCTTGAAGAACCCTGTTCTCCAAGTCACATAAGCGTCGGTTCACAATGTCAAAAATGGTCCCAGTTCACTCCAAAGCCACCCCAATTTGTCCGTAGGGAAATAAGAAATCAAGAAAACAGCGCGTGCAAGAGGTAGTTAAAAATGTAAATGCAAAATAGTGCGGATACACCAAACACTTCAGCGAAACATCAGTCTGAAAATGCTCTTGTTGGCTTTGGCGTTTCTGTTTATACAAAAGAGGATCAAGAGTAACCATAGCCTTTACGGATGCTATGATACAGGTGTAAAATGTGTAGAAGACGAAAAAATTTCAGTATTGGGTGAGATAGTAATTAAAGATGTCAAAGAGTTCCCTGAAATCACTGAGCATTCAGTTTCGATGCCCCAGTAAGCTAATAGCAGAACTTCCATCTATGTGGCGTTTTAGATGCACAAAAGATGTGACAGAGTTAAGAGCCTTCAGATGGAGCCCATTTAGCCGTGACTCATCTGCACTTCACAACCCCCCCACATTGCTATCAGAGGGAGTGGGCCGTTTTTGGGCAGAAGGATTGGTAGAGGATGAAGAAGTATCGAGTCCATTGCCACCTGAGTGAGGTGTACTGTACCCCTCCCGAGGGGTCATCGGCGGTGAGGTTTTCGCACTAGCTGATTCACCAGACGGAGTCAACAGTGCATCGTGCAGTGCTTCACCTACAGGGGTCAAAAAACACTTCAAACCGCATCAGTATCAGCAAAAGCAACGGCAAACTGGACAGAAAACTTACGTTTCCGCACAACCTCGACGTCGTTGCCATCATCTTGACCGATGTGAACATGTAAAGGTTGACTGGATTTACTTTTGTTTGTCACGTTTACGCTGATGTCAGGTGAGAGGTTGGTTAGAGTGCGGTCAAGATCTTCCGTCGTGTCCTGAGTTTCTTTTCGTCGAGCAGCGTTCCCAGCGGAGTAGAAAGAGAGGAATTCAGTAGGAGAGCTGGGTGGGATTTCTGGCGGGCAGGGTGAAGCACCCAGATGAGGAAGGTTATCATAGTTAAAGGGATCATCACTTGTATCAGGTTCGAAGGATGAGGTTGGCCTCACCATATTTGGTCTCTTCAGCGACTACATTTGTAGGAAAGGATTGTTTGTGTGGTCACACTATTCATCGATGTTTACAAACGGAAACATTAATATAAGCGTCCTACCTGCCACGAGGATTGACCTGAAGAAGTGGTCTCGCCTCCCATTGAAGTCGAAGACAACTTAGGCGATGACTGACCAGGAGTAGCTGGACTCATTACAGTAAAATTGCTATAGCGACTAGGATAGTAGCTGGTGTTAGATTGGACAGGAGCACTTGGAGCGGTAATGGAGACGGGGGAAACTGTAGCACGGTGCTGGTAGCGCGTTTCGTAGCCTCCTGTGCTTTGCGTTCCAGTTGAGAGACTGAAGAAGTTCATATGCTTCGTTGGACTTACACTACCCAAGTGGACTCGAACCTGAAAGGAGAAAACTCAGGCTTTAATCTGTGGCGCTAACATTCTTTTCGGGGTGAGAAGGCTGAGGTAATCAATCATGCTAGGGACGACAAACGGATTGTCTATGTTGTGGACGGATTTATTCAATTGCACAGGTAAGCTCAAGCCGAGTGTTTATAAAAAACGTCAGAATTTAATTTATAAACATAAGCGGGACGAGTGACTCACCACCACTACCACTACTATCACAGTCACTGACTGCTAAGGCAAACAGGGAAAAGCGTGCATGAAAAAGATGACTAATAAAGTTGACCTAGTAAGATGAAAGTTACAAGACATTAACGCCACAACCGATTTTGTCGTCCTAACTCACTTCAGGAACAGGTGCTGAATAAAGCAATAACAATACACAAGTGAGGGTTTACTCTCAAGGCAGTGGTTTGGAGCACACCAAGTTGTTCTATAAATGATTCACAGGCGGAGTGAGGACCAAGTTCCAAAAAGGGTATAATCTGGAATATGGGAAGGATACAAATCTGAATGGTGTCTCCAGTGTACCCACACACGCGTGCGAATGCAAACAACCAAGTGGTGGGTGGGAATGGGAACAAATTCACACCACCAGTCGAATGGGACAGAAACAGGGCCGCAAAACTACCCTAACATCTTCCTCCCTCGCCCCTCCCCAACTCACAGCAGCCTTGCCTTAAGCATCAGAAAAAGGAGGGGAATGGAAGACTCACTGTGGGCTCGTGAGCACCAGGGGCGTCCATTGGCAACTGAGTGGTTGGATGTTTATAAGAAATAGTAGCGTAGGGACTCCGACCACTGCCTATTGGAGGAGCCGGAGGCTGTGATTGAAGGGAACTAGACGGACCAGTCGTCTGCGGAGCAAAAGGTCCCCCCGCAGCATATGAGGTATACGAACTAGAGACATCCAAACCACGATTGGAATAGGGCGTGGTTGGAGTTGAAGCACAGTAATTATTGGTACAGGTTACTGGGGTCAAGTAAGAAGCCGGATTATCGGAGAAGCTGGCAAGATACAACGAAAGCAAGAGTGACAGCAAATTCACAATCGTTGCTAAGGTGAGAATGGTCAGATGTGAAATACCTTGCCCGCCTGTGATCCGTGGAAGAAGAATGGGCGTAAGGCTGCTGATGCCGTTGACTGAGATAAGGTGGTGTGCCAGGATAACCGTCCGTAGATTGCGTGATTGGAAGCGCAGACTTTGTAGCTGGAGTTTGGAGAGCTGAGTTTGAGGTAGACGGAAACTAAAATTAACAGAAAAGGGAAATTATTTTTGTCTGCTTTTCACCTTACGATAATGGAAAAGTTATGGAACAGGGGATGACAATGGATAGATAGGAACGAAAAGATGCCAAAACGTTAAATTCGCCTTCGACAGGCTCTTCTCAAACATCAAATTTGGAAAAAATAAATTGAGAAAATGACCTCATAAGAATCGGATTGTTAATTGAGCTAGTGACTAATTAAACGTGCCAACCTGACCCTAAGCCAAACACAGCCATGAGAGAGCTATTTTAAACGTGCGAAAACAAAAGTTTTAAGTCCTGAAAATACACAGAAGACTGAGTATAAGACAGTACTGTTTACGCCGGAAAAAAACGTAGCATGTCCGAAGCCACAGCACATAAATATTGCTGACCAAGCCCTTACCTGAGTTAGGGGGAACGAATAATGAGAAGAGGGAGATATATGATAGGCTGACGCTGGCATACCACCAGCAACAGTGATTACTGGAGTGCGATAAGGAAGGGTGCCACTACCAGCACCGCCAGCACCCATTTGGTTTACTGTTGCCGTCGTCACTGGAGGTGTTTGAGAGTGCGACGACGAAGCCGTGCTACCTGCGCTGTTGACGCGCCCTGACGGTGAGGGATTATTCCCCACACTTGCAACATCCACACCAGCAGATGGATTTTGTTCAGTCTCTGAAAATCGAGTTTATATGAAGTGGGTTAGACAGCTAAGCAGGACGCATGCAAATTTAGAGAGGACAAACCTTCTTTCTTTAGAAAACCGTCCTTCCCTGAAACAATGGGAGATGATCGAGGTGTCGATGGCTTGAGAACAGTAGAAGCAGCGTTCTCAGAAAATTGGGGATAAGATTCAAGAGACTGTCTGTACATTTGCCCATACATGCCTAGGTAAGGACCATAACTACGTCATTATAGGCGGTGACGAAGAGTAGACGCAATAACATTCGAGGGGAACGACCTACCTTTCTGAAGCACCTCAGCAAAGGCTCCAGCACCAGCTGCAGAAGGAGTAAGAAGGATGTTCGAAAGACTGGAATGGGTTGCAGTGGTAGGGGGGTTAGCAGAGCTATTGGTGAAGTGAGCGATGAGCGCAAAAGCGTGTCGAGAGTGCGCGGTAACATATCGGTCGGAGACAAGGCGTTGAGCAAAGTGTAGCAGTGAGGTGAATTCAGTGCCAAGAACAGTTCGAGCATATTCAAGAATGATTCGGACTACGTCGGCCAGAATAGGACCAGTGACACCAAGGACTGTACGCACCTCTTCGGTGGGCCAAGCAGGTGAAACCTCATGTTGGCTGAGACGTTGTTCATCAGTGGAGGAGACGGAAGATGAACCGCTACGAAAATTGCTGGTGGCGGATGGAGCAGAGAGCTCTAGTGTCAAATCGGGAAGAGAGGGTGCCTGAACCTCAAGTTTCTTGCGCATACCTCCATAACAGTATCTGAAATCAGTTAATTGAATAATGGCATTCGCAAGCGGATATCCGAGGTTAACAATTTTCTCCAGGGGGAAAGTTAAGCCAAATGTACGAACTATTCAAGTACCCCATCACATTCCCTTTCCTGAATGAACAAAGGAATGCCTATTATTCCCATAGAATGGCCATAAAACGAGGGGAGGAAAGAAGTCTGCAAATTCGTGGAATGATGAATGCATCGGTTAGTAGGCGGAAGGACGGCTAGGCGTGTAATTCAGTCTTTGTCTGAGAAAGGTGTGTGCACACAGACGCAAATCAACCCTTGCCGCCACCACCTCCACCGCCACGAGTGCAGAGTTGCTTTCTGCGTGCGCGCTTACGTACACAAACAGATTCTCATGTCGCCAAGTTGGGGAGAGACATGCGTTCCCCTCCACACACAGACACAACGTATCGAAATGAGGTGACAAGCAGCTTGAAATCAGACTTATGGACTGGAATCTACCTTATCCCTATACTGTAACTAGAACTGGAGTAGGTTAATGCAACCTTCAGATAGGACTGTGAAAATAGCAACAGTGCCTTTAGCTACAAATACTATTGCCAAGGAGAGGATTATGTGTAAACAACGTAAGTCCTTCACGGTAAAACGGGTGTCATTATATTGAGCATGCACATGTACTGTGAACGGCACTGATAACTTAAGCTCCTTGTCCGAACTAGCCGAAAACATAGAAATGAACCAACATACGTGAACTTAGGCGAAAAGCAACGAGAACTAAAGCAGAATAATGATGAGTGGAGCCATGAAGGAGCAAACGGGTAGACTACTAAATAAACAACAGAATTTAAATATGACGAGACAACCAGAAAAGATGAAAATCAGATGAATTATAGACGGATTACTTAAGTTATACGATGGGAGTCATTTAGAGTTCCATCAGTCAGGGTAGCACCTTCCAGCCCAAACTCCAATGAAAATTATAAGCTATTCACATACAGAGCCTCAAATTTAGTGAGCCAGCATGCCGCTCAATGACAAAGCAGGCTTACCTTGATTGACCCCTTTGCCCCAGTCGCCGAGGTCTAACATTGGGGAATGCTCGCTTCATCACCTTCCCAAAGTCGGCCGTGTTGAGGGTTTTCTGATTATGCTTCTCACAATATGCCCTGCATTACAGTAGAAGTCCAAGATTACACAACACCGAAGAGAACATAACGCCCATAGGGCGCTGTTGATATAATAATAGGGCATGAACCATGACGACACAAAACTATTTTCTACATGCCTAAAAGGCTGTCAAAAATAAGCTACATAACAATCCTAAAAGTCCAAGAACTATAAAACCATCCACGTTACCTGTAGTCCTCATATACTTCATCTTTCCTAAGACAAGTTGAAGAATCCTCCTCCAGATGAGACATTATCCACGTGTATGCCTGACTTTGTTCAACTTGATTTGACAAATGGAGAGAGGATGAACAGCCCGACCCACCAAAGATTCCAACCCCAAGGCTGTTGACTTCGAATCCATTGGGACCAATATCATCCTCTACAAGGGCTGGGACGCCGCTCCCATGCGGTTCTGCCGGCAGTAATAGTGCACAGAGAATCTTCTCCGTATCCTTGAAAGATGAAAACTCCCGAACAAGAGCCTCAATTCTAGAGCGTGCTTCAGGAGAGACTGTCTTCTCGAGGCTGTTTAGAAGATAACCATAAAGAGTCCGCGAATCTTGGTCAACTTGCGTCTGCATCTGATAAGTCGACAAAATCCAATAAAGACAGACCAAAAACTGAGTAAAATAATGGCCACACTAAGGAGAACTCGCCTCTTATAACCCTAACATCTAAGTGAGTCGGCAGGAGCGTTGAAATTCGTATCAACCCAAATCCGCTAAATTTTACAAGCGCAGTCAAATCGATGGAATTTAAACAAATTCTATGCGCCACAATTACTCTGCATTGTTCTTAAATTAGATGGATAACTACTGTAACCTTTGACCTATTTAAATGCAGATACAATTACTTAAAAGCAAGCAATATTTTCCACAATTAAGTGAAATCATTAAAGAAAATGTTTTAATAACGAGGGTAAAAATCCGAAGGCAACGTCATAAAGTAGTTGTATTTAGCGAAAGGGAATAATTGGTAACCTGATACGATAAGATATCCATTAGACTGCAGTAGATTTCGGCCCATATTCATAAAAAAAATACAGAATCCAATCGTTCATTTTTAGTGACCATTGAATGTGTCTCGTCGAGTACCTCCTTGCCGACAGTAAATCCAATGCATTCAGAGAACGAAAAGGAGATTGAGGTTTTGGCAGGGTTAGTAGTGTAGCTCGACAATATTTTTATGACTGCTTGCTTCGTTTGCAAACACTTAAAGTCCATAATACCCTAGTCGCGTGGAGTTTGCTGATCATGCCAAAAACATACACTCCCATTTGTGGCTTGGATACATACATAGTCTACCGCAACCTATTGCGGGTCAAAAGACCAAAACGGTGTTAGGCAAGACGAATCAACTGCACCCTTGATACCTTGTGAAGTCTGGTACCAATGGGCAGGAATGGGGAATTATGGATATTTCTTTATTCACCCCAATGTTCATTGTGATGAACACTGGAATTAAGAGCTCTTTATTGTCGAATCTCCGAAGGATATTCTTTTAGGCATCACTGTAGCGCCCCGAGGCTTGCCATAGAGTGGAAGAAGGCATGAGTTAGGTTAGGCAAATGGAGCCTGAGCTTGACCCAAACACCAACCCACGTGTACGGGGGCCATAGAAATTCTAAAGTGACCGCCAAACGTCAGGTAGTCACATAAACAAAGCATTGCACTCACCAAAGGCATATCTTTGATATGGCTCCGACATACATCTGTGGCTTCTATTTTTCAGTCTGGATGATGATGAGAACCATTTTCTGGCATTTAAGTTTGGAAATATATTACTTTGTTTATGTGACCACCTGATGTCTGGCGGTTACCTTGGAACTCGTCTGGCCTTTTATGTGTGGGCTTCAATTAAGCAGTCGTTTGTGGTATTGAAGTTAGGAATTAGCCGTAAACCGCTGGCATTGCCACCATCGAACAGGAAGAGAGGGTAGTAAAACGTCTCTTCCGAATTTGACACTCATTGGCGTTGAGCTGGTGTATTTGAACCCTCAAAGCATTTATGTGCACCTTCGACTAAACGATAAGAGAATATCAAACGCAGACCACGCATGATAGAAGTACTTAGCCTTGGCGTGTGCTTGATTATGACCTTCCACAAAAGTAGTGTAGGCCATTTCTTAAATGGCCATTTTAAGCCATATTTTTGTAACAACCTCCTAACTCCTCAGTGTCGGGCTTTTTCGTAAGAGGAGATTCTTAACTCTCCAAATAATTTCCTCAAACTTGATCTTACTGAGCGCTTGCGTGAGCCAAATAATTTTGTTCGAAACGAGAGTCCTAGTGCGACTTGATGATCCGAAGGAATGTATAACGGATGTCGTGATTGCGTGCGAATAAAACACAAAACGTCGATTCCACTACAGTTGTTGTTATTCGCGACAATTATGGGAAGGAGGATGCTCTAATGCAGAAAGTGTGCGTTCTTGGCTTAAAAACATTAATTTACATCTGTGCACCGAGTAAACCTGATGCCACCTGATTTGATGTGAGAAGGTGGCAGCTGGTCCAAATTTTGTCTTGCTATATCGCGCTGTCCGCGTTAGTGGGATCCAGCAATCACGCACGCTTCTTGTGAAAAAAAGTGTGCGATTTCTTTAAATTAGAAAAGATTAGCATTTCATGAATCGAGGAAATTTTATTTCCGCAATACTTTGGTAGCTTAATAAGCCCAACTTTGAGTTACTCATTGGCGTTATTACTAACGTCATGTCGATATCTCCAGCACTTCTAAAGGCGTCACCAAAGGTCAATTTCAAGCCCCAAGGTCTAAAACCATGAAGTGGTATGCTTATTTTTGAACTTAAACAAAAGCAAAGAAGGCAACATCCACCTTGAGCAGCCCCTCTTCCTGTTGTCTGTGGAGAGGCTATTAATATGTGAGGACAAACTATCTGTAAACTGTCTGGGAAGTTTGCTATGGAGTTGCCTACAGTGTCTGTGTGCCTTGTCCATTTCTCCACTGATTTAATAAGGTCTATACAAAGATGCAATTGGGCAGCGATGCAGTGTTGCCTTGTATCAGATCTTTGTCAACTTTACATCATCATGAATATGGTATTCGGAACTCCAGACCGTGGAGAGCGCTGAGGACGACGCTCGAGAGGAAAGAGGGGACCATATACCACCCTATCTGCCTGTCTTACAGCCTTCAGATAACGCAGACACTTGAGGCATTGGACAGATCGAACACCCGTCGCAGGGACCTAAGACTTTACAATATCCACTTCTGTATCACGAAGGTAACTCCTTTGCATTGAAACCTGAAGGCGTGAACTTCACAAATTTTCAAATACCTGTATGATATGCCTTTATAACACAGTTTTATGGTAAACTTTTGAACCCGTGTGATAATAAAGTGGTTTCTACTTCATCGTAAGAAATGCAGGAATAAAGTTAAAGTTGTACTGTTTCAGTTACATTAAAGCAGTTGCCCATCGTTTTCGATACACCATCATTAATAGACGAAAATGTTAAGCAAGTGTGTGGAACAATTTTTCGTATGGTGCAAAAAACAATGATAACAACGAATATAAAGTGTATGTTGAAGCCCAATTCCATGCGACAGGGAATCCCGTTTACCTGTTAGATGCGCACTACTTCAAGCGCCCAGAGTTCAAAGCAAATTTTTCACTATTGCATGAGACTGCAGAGTTCATTCTCTTCGATGATTACCCGTAAAAATATAAGCCTTTCAGTTTGTTGAACACCTTAAAATACATGTCAACAAGAGGAGGCGAAGTTTTGACAGCATATGCTCTGTCGGCGCACAGAGGAGCTTGAAGTCTACTGCCATGGTCTAGTGAGCAAACCTGGAATTAAATCACTGATACAAGTGTAGCATGTTTCGTTACAAAAGTAGAGCAGTTGTGATTTGTTTGGAGAAATAATTCTTAGGCTGCCACTGCCTCAATACCTCTTCCCATGTTCCAGTAGTGATAGAGAAGAAAGCTGCAAAAAACTGTGCCAGTTAGTAAGGAACAACAATACTTTAAAAATGGCATCACTTATTTCCCATCGATGGGGTGGAACACACAACACAGTATCCAGCAGATGGAAGTGTGCTAGTCAGAATGCCATCTCTAAGGTTAGAAAGCTATAAAATTTGCTTTGAGGAGGACCGCTAAGTAGTGCTACTTACATACACAATTCTAGCAAGCCAGAGGAAGTGCCAAGGTTCGGAGTTGAACCTAGGAAGAGAGACAGTTTCAGTTTTACCCAAGAAAGAAGATACACGGACACACAGAAGTACGCCCTCTGAAGCGCAAAGATAGCAGTGGAGATTGGTCAAATCAAAAGGCCTCCTTTGATTGGCTCTTCCTTCGGGTTCTTTGAGGCTCGTGGAGGTGGTGGTGGAGGCGGCCAATTTCGTTGCACACATTGAGAGGAAAAAGAGAGACAAGCTGAACCAAGACTACAAGTACTTACTTCCTGCTCGACTATTTACTAGTGATCGAGTACAATGAACGAAGCCACTGTGTGTTTTTTCTTACTAACCAGCCTTGTGTATTTTGCAAAAGCCCAAAGTCGTGGCTATCAGAGGATGCTCGGAGAAAGTGCTCTTCGAAAATACGTAAGTAAGCAGTTGGCTTTTTATCCTCGGTTTCTTCGTCTATGGTCGTGTTCTGCATCCTGATTATTACGCCAAATGTATGAGCAATTTCACGGAGCGGCTATAAGTTTTCTTCTTGGGAGTTGTTGGCAACTTCCCACCTTTAGTCCGTACTACTGTGTAGAGTTTCAAGGCTTCAAAATTTGAGCTGTAGAGAATTGAGGAGACCATATGATACGAAAGCTCACTTGCATGGAATACTTTAAATGGTAATGAGCAAATGTGTTTACCGTCTTCAAATACTTTGTCGCTATCACCACCGGTAACGAATTCTCGGCACCAACAACCACATTTTACTTTGTTTTGTACAAAATATATTGCGTTTTGGAAGGTGAGGTGGAACTCTGACTTATGCAACACCCAGAATCATCGCAACCACGTTCACACAGCTTTGTTTATCTGCAAAACAAAGACAAAATACCTACTCAACGAAACAATGGTACAAACTTTTGAATTTTAGTGCTCCGAAGATGGAGAAGAATGCATGTTCTCCATACACTGCTGTCCAGGCCTCTACTGTGCTCTACAAGGTTCGATTACTTGATCATTTGGGAAGCCATGAAAATGTGTACCCACCCACAAACTCAACCTAAAATCCAAGAACGAAAGACATCAAATTTCGCATTTTATGACATCATAATTAAGAGCCTTCCATTGTGCATTTCTTCGTGATTAAGCTAACACTGTTTGGTGAACCATCTAGACTGAGACCACGCTCTAATGCCACGAGGATGCACTATCTAAACATGGCGGCAAGGTTTTAACGCTATAGACGGACTTTCATGTTAGTGAGCATGCATTACTAATTTCAATATTACCAGAAGCAAGATAACATCGGATTTTTGCACACCTAACCGGCACGTTTTGATCAGTGATCAGCTCTCTGCCAACTCTTGTAAAGGTAGGCGTTTGGCAATCATGCACTTGACTACACTGCCCAGATAGCTGTAGAGTCACAAAGCCCAAGGCACTTGATCTTTTATCCATCCTTATGCCCGAATACAAATAGGAAATATCGGAACCTGTCTCACCCATGAGTCGGCCCTGACCAGATGTCTCTCCGATGCGGACTGTCCTGAGACAAAGTGCTGCCACCGCCAACGTAGCCGTGGCGGTTTCGGTGCTTGTGCCTACGTGTGTGAAGGTAACGATATTTTGGTAGACGTGCCCTCCAACGTGCCAGTGGGAAGCTACCGAGGTGACGACTTTTGGAATTACTGGGTGCACAAACGCCGCTTCAGGGCTCCACTGCAACGCTACCTCCGCCGCAGATGGTAGGCTTCACTAAGACGGTCTAACTTCAAGGTTATTAATTATCACACCAGACGCTACTGGAAATGATGGATGCATGAGAATGGGTGGTGGTTCTACTTTCTTTACTTGTTCCTGATATTTCGCTTTAACCAAACCAGAATCTTAGTTAGATAGTGAAGAATGTGAAGTTGTGAAGAGATTCCATTCGCAGAAGAAAAACATGTAGGTGTAGATTACTGTTCAGAATGCTTGATCATTCTCTAATCCTTAACAAACACTCACGGAAAGTCGTGGCAACCGACCTCCTTTCATACTTGGGCAGTCTCGTATATGACCACATTTCCTGGTCCCACTCACTTGCAGACCAATGAAGCCTATTTCCATGAGTTACATTTGCACCAAGCCCGTTCAGTACTTGAGGCGTTAACTTAGAGAGCTAATAAGGGTTGGGATCACGACGTAAAAGCAGGTAAGCAATAAACAAAACCAATTGTTAGAGTTATCAAAAGAAGCAGCTTGTTATCAGACAGCATTCATCTGCGTCTGCCATGTGTTCGTTAGTGGGTTGCCTCGTCTATTAATGCGCGATTCATCGAGTCCTCCAAGAACGTCAAAGGCGAAACAACAATTGGATAGATTAGGTGCCGTAGGGGCGCTGAAGACCAGAAACCACAAGTGAACGTGAAATCCAAACGAAGAAGTAAATGAATGATAAGAACATAACAATGATCCCTATGACATTGGACTGTGGCTCCACAATTGTCTACAACAACCACAAACTCGATAGTCGCAACAAGCACTGACCCAAAATAAGACTTCAATAAAGGAAGGACATTTGAAATATTTAATGAGAAAATGAATTCGCAGCACTTTTCCATATCCTTTCGTTTTTTTAGCTGGTTCTATTAAGATGCATAAAAATGGGGGAGACATTAAGCTAATCTTCTAGAGGCTTCACAGTCACAGCAAGTGTTGCTTTATTTGTTGATAGAAGTATTGCATAATACAAAATCTGGGTAGTTCCTGAATGGGTGGACGCAAGTTCTGACTATTATGTAAAGGCTCGTCGCAGCGTCTTCTCTCCTTCCTAAAAGTCCGGCAGGCAGTGGTAGAAACGGGGGTAATTGTTATTTGAGAGTGAGTCCACTTTCAGCCGCTGCCAATGTATCGCTTTATGACTTCCCTCAAGATGAAAGAGGACATACTACCAGCACAAGACATGAACAGTCTACCTACTATCAATGATAGCCCGCGAAAACATTAGGAAAAGCCTTATGAACTCCAAAACAGCGAAATTTGGAGGAAAACGACTGACCACAAGAATAATTTTAATCTAGAAACAAAGTTAGCTGGATTGAAATTGTACACTTGTTTAGAGTTAAATTTGCGGAACAAAATGTATCGACAGGAAGACTCTAGACGAGATGGATGCATGATGAGATGAAAAGACGAAGAATGGATATTTATAGATAGAATTCTTCGGTGAATAGCTGCTCGACGGATTGGAAGGCCTCATTCAATGCTACTTTGCCGAATCAAAATGTTTTCACGCCTTCAACCCGCACACAAGGCTCAAAAATTTAATGCGGGATTTAACGCATTGGCCAAGATCATTGAACACTGTAGGGGACATTCCTATCACTTGTTGAAGAAAGCTCCACCTTCTGTAGTGGCCTCGAATGCCGACCCTCGATAGCTCTAAGACCAACAACCCTATCTGTCACCATTCCTACTTAAGAGCAGGCTGACATGGACGGAGAAGCTGAATGTGGATGCTGTAATGAGGCGCTTCAACACTAGTCCCGTGTCTTGACGAAGTTGAAAAGGAGAATAAGAAGTAACATCCAAGCTGTGCATAGATGATCACCATTGTCGACATGACCCCCTTACAACAAGCATGCAATGTGTGCTACTACTTCATGGATTTTCATCCACACTATAATGGAACAACCTATTAACGACACGCACCCAATGGATGGAAGAGAATGAAAAAGACAGAAGGAGAGAGGAAGACTCCAATGGGATTGGCAATATGCACTTATCTCTAGCTTTCTATTTATTCGTCTTTGTATGTGTGATTTGTGCGCGTACATCCATTGGAAGGCTCAGAAAAGGTGTTTCTTCGAGTCCTTGGAGTTCAGTTTGCGACGAACGAGGGGTCGCAGAGTCTGTCTTAGCGAAGACAGCATCTGGGGTCTGTGAGCGGTATCACGGGAACAGATCAACGGCTCCTCAGGATAGCTGAAAGGGTCGTTCTTCGTTGATATCAGCGTCTGATTGTCTCCTTTTGAGTAAACTTGAATAGTTTTTGGTCTACAACGCGTTGTACGGTAGGAATGAAACCAAGTTATGCTCAAATTAGCCAACGATAGCTTTGCGACAAATGAGCTTTAAGAATTATACCATCGCGGGAAGATGAAATTTCCGGAGGTACTAGATTGATATACAGGTTTGATTCGAATGATTTATACTGTTAATACCTGGAGTCATGATCCACCTAATTTAAGTCATGCTGCTGGAACGATACGTCTGACGCAATGCTACTGCATTTGCTATGTTAAGCCTCTGGAAAGCTTTTGAGCCATACGGAAACAAATAAGGACAATTGAATTACCCTGTGGAAATCCCAGTGAGGGTGGATCTTACAGGAGAAGTAAAAGAGACCTTCTTTGGTGTAGCCTGTGGGGTGAGCTTGAGATTAACTGTCGCGGCAGTAGCGGAGATATGTTGCAAGCCACTACATGTAGGCATGGGCGGGATTAGCTTGAGAGGCACCAGACATGCCTTAGGGTCAGCCACGCGTCGGTTGACACTTGGTCTGAGATGCGCGAACGGTGTCCAATGTGCGTAAGTCGGCGTGGTGTGGTGGCCTGGCGAGACTGGACTCAAGCGGCTCGTCGATCGATCCGACAAATCATGTTGCACAATCGATGGCAACGGTATGTTATGTACCGATTCCGGCAAGGACACCTTAAGTGGAGGTTTTCCTAAACCCTGAAGCGAGAAGCGTAAACGCTTAGCGAGGCACTCAAAAGTGTCATATTTTATCGCTAAAATATAGCACATTGACTACTTCTATTGAATCACATACCTTATTTGAAAATGTTTTTCTAATTTAGATGGAAAAATATTCGACTTCAATAAAGATACTCGAGCTCCCTGCTGCTGCGATGGTGGGTAGCGCGCATCCAATGTCTATTCTTTTTGGATGAGTGTTTAGTTCAGTTCCGATATACTATCAAATTCCTTTTTCGTGTTATTTAAGCAGATTAAAATTAACTTCGGCGTTTAGCGAGGACATCGTTTTTTCATCGTCAGATTTCAGTACTTTACAGCCCTACAGTTATTGCGTCAAAGAATTATTCAAACCAAACCTTTTCTGGACAAATTGGCATGGTTAAGGGAAAATAGCTCATTAACATTTTTAAGACCGTATTCTAATACCAAATTTATCCAGAGATCAACATGTTATTATTGGACGCTAATTGCTGTCACGAAATTGTTAAAAAGGAGCTTGCATTTTGAAGAATCCAAACTCTAAATATTGGTGCTAAATCAACTAAACTTGCCACCACAAATAGCAAGAATGTTTGCGAAAGACAGAACCTGATTTAAATGCTTCAGCAAAAGCATTTAATTCGATACCTAAGAATAAAACCAACATGAGTATTTAAAGAGTAATGAAAGCTTAAGAGGAGATTCTCAAAGGCGAACTAAGGAGAATTAAGCGAGATTTTTGCAGACAGCACACGGCCCCTCACCCATTCCAACGCACGGCACCAATAATTGACTACGAGAACACTGAAACAATCTCAAAATATTTATTGAAATTAATTTTAGAAAATAAGGTCTCACATGCTCTCAAGTGTGGTGCGAAAATGATCGTTTGTATGACCATTGTCAACCTTTATAGCCTTTCCGCTTTTCTAGACTGGGTGAGGGGCCCTAAAATTAACAACATGATTCAGTAAGATGTAGTCAATTGTCATCAATGTGCCATGGTCTAGAGCTTGAAAAACAGAAACTGCCAAGAGATGCCGACATACCGTATGGTTTTCAGCATAAAAGGATGAATTTTCGGCCCATTTTCGATGCAACTCGACGGGCGAATCTCCCACAATAGTCGTGTTTTCTTTCATACACGATCCCGTCTTCCTGATCTTTTCAGCTTTTTGGACAATGGGCGAATGACTTTCAGCCACAACGTGTCTACAAAACGTCCGCAATGGAATGAGTTGTGCGTACATTTCGAAGGGAAATGAATCAAGTCACATAAAAAAAGCATCATGAGAAGTGCTACAAAATGTCAACAGAAGCGTAGATTCTGCAAAATTGAAGCCCAATATGATGGAGCCAAGCAATCAATAGGACAGAGTCCAAGAAAACAAAGTTAAGATTAGTCGTACTACCGGATATTAGTAAGATTCGAAATACAAACACGAGAATAATTAATACCTATTAGCGAATTTAAATCTCTTTCTCGTTTCGAGCTCCTTTTTTAGTAGTTCATTTTTCTGCTGAGCTGATTGAAGTTGGGTCTCAAGATCCCGAATTTTTCCCATCAAGAGCGTTACGTCTGCATCGTCCGCTGCAGAATTCACTGACTTTCGCTCCAAAATAAGCATGTGCTGAAGTTCTTGAAGAAATAAAGTGCAGTAAGAACCCTACCACAATTCGATTTCTTGAGGCGCTCTACTTCATTATGCAATGTCATCAGCATTTCCTGATGGTTCTTCTTTAAAAACTCGATATTCTTTTGTAGTGTGAATATCTGATTGGCTTTATGAATGTTTAGCATTTCATTGTCTTTGGAAGCAAGGTCAGCACGTACATCAGCACCACCGCTGCATTCTGCTTTCATTGTAGACATGTTATCACCAACGGACAATTCGTATGTCGTACTCTTTAAGAAAGCCAGACCAACGACTCAATCTCAAATGTCATAGGTACTCCACTGTTCATTCAGATCGAACCATCATTAGCGTCCATGGAAGTCCAACTAAACAAAATAGTGCATTTTTCGAAATAATTACAAATCAGAAGCTAACAGGGCTCTAAAATGGCAAAATTAACCAAGTTAAAAAGTAGAGGTGGTAATTAATTGCAGTGGCAGGAAAAGAAGTGACATGATTGAATTCAAATTCTGAATATTACCGGGGGGCACAACACTGGTGGCAGCGAAAAGCGAATCCGACTTTTCTTCTAAAGGCTCCAATAATTAAATCTACTATTCGAAGGAAGCGCATTTAACAGGGCGAGGGATTCTCAGAAAACCTTCCAATAAAGCTGATGTCTGGGTTTGGCTTCAGCTTGTTCTTGTTACATAGACGAGCTATTAACAACTGAATCGACACCACTGCAATTTATCAGAATTCTTCATACTACATCTGGAAATGACGGATCTCCGGGATTGTGTCTGATCTCGTTTTCCTTGTAATATATCTGTATTTGACCAATGTTCCATCGTCTAGCCCTAAAAGCAATTGATAGGCGACAGACATGCGACCCTCGACCCGCCTGCCATACCGAGCGTAACTCCAGATTCAGATGAAGGTGATGAGGAGACCAATTACCTACCCCAGCCTCTTTGGAGCTCTTGACTAGTGCGGATGGCTCGTGAGTGCTTTTTTATAATACCGAGTATTTTGTGATTGCTGGCGAATCAGATAGCTGTCGAGGAATGCATTGGTATGTTCATGTGACTCCCTGATGATTGGCGGTCACTTCAAGATTCGTCTGGCCCCCGTGCTCATGGGCTGGCCCTCGGATTATGATCAGGCCTAATTACTTTGTTCCTTTTGGAATATCCAGCAGGAGGTCTCGGAACTCTACAAGGGCGTTGACCAAAAGAAGAGAGGAGCAGTGTAATAAGTTGTATATTCGACCGCCTGATATCTGGCGGTTACTTAAGCATTTGACTTATGCTTGTACGCGTGGGCCTGCATTCGGGCAAAGCCAAGACCCAATCCCTTCTCATCCTCCTGAAAATACATATTATCATCGAAACTTACTACCATTATCTACCTAGCTGTAAGTCCTGGAGGGCCACAACTGTGAAATCTTTAGACTCAAAATTTAATAGTAGAAGGCATTGCACGTTACATGGTTTGAAAACAAATTGGTATAATAACCCTAACATTAAGCCTTATTTTCTAAGTGCAATTATTTTAGGCCAACCCAAAATCCCAGACATTTCTCTTTTTTCTGAATTACACTTCAGAAATTCTATATGAATGATTTCTGATTTGCTTCTGTTAAGCATAAATTTGTTGCTCCTATAGAAGCTTCTGAGAGAGCATGTTGTGTTCTCCTAATCTCAAAGGAACTGGGTGTTCTTCCTGGTTGTACCGAATTTGTTGTGATAGATAACACGGGAGGTGTATTAAGATGTCGCAGCACTTCATCTATGTGGATGTCTGATGCCTGGCGGCTAATTCAATATTTGTCAAGTCCTCGTATGCGTGGTTTGACTCATGGGTCGACCTCGGGACTAATCACTTAGTTCTCCCTGCAATGCGTAAACTCAGTTCCACATTATATCTTCTTCCACCTGATGGGAAGCCCCGGGATACTACGAATACTGAGCAATACCTTGTTAATTCAGCGGTCCTTATGTTTGGCTGCTATAGCGTTTCGGCATTTCCTATCGGGTGGAAGAAGGCAGTAAGTGATACTGGATACATGCACGCCAAGGCGAACAAAGCAACCAGGCCTGAGCATGGCCCGAAGGCCAGCCTACGAGTACAAGGGCCATCAAAGTCTTAAAGTGACTATCCAACCCCAGGTGGTCACATAAACAAAGCATTCCCTTGTCCCTCTCTTCTTTTGAGCAACGTACTTAGCAATCCCCTTGGTACACCTCCCGCGCCAGCCGTCATAGCATATTCGGTACTACATGAAAGCACCCATGAGCCAAACTGTGCTTGGACTCCTCGGCAGCTTCAACTTAATTCAAGGTTACGTTCGGTCTGACAACCAAATTTGGGGCCGCATACATCTGTTTACCATCAAATGCTTTCAGGACTGGATGTTTATACTCTGGTCTAAAACAGAAATGTTTTGGAGAAAACGGGATAAGCCATTGTCCCGCATAAATGGAAGATCGTTGTGTCATTTTCGGCACCAATAAACGGATTTTGTATGAGAAATTCCGGCCCGAAACTCCTCCAAATGGTTCACGGTGGTGTCGAGTCAGTTGTTAATAGCTTGTCCGCGAATCACGAGATTGGGGTATAGCCAAACGCAGAAGTCAGTCTTAACTCTCTTGTTGTGAAGACTTCAGAGAGTATCCGCCTCCGATGTAAGTGCGCCTCATCTAAACTGCAGATACATCCAACAAACGGCACGCGCTAGGATAGAGGTCATTAGAAAATGTCCGATTCGCTTTCCGCTGCCACCAGTGTGTCGTCTCGAGACTTCTCACCAGGTGGAAGAAGGTAGTAAGTGCAGTTGGATACGTATATTCCAAAGAGCGCAAGGCAACCAGGCCTGAGCATGGCCTAAAGGTCAGCCCTCGAATACAATGGCCAGACTACTCGCATAAACAGGGGCATGTATCACACTAGATGTCACTTGCTACCCCTTACATTTTTATCCAACTTCTGTGAATCAACTTTAATATACCCTAGCTTGTTTAAGTGGACTTTTATAGCTGAGAGGCGGGAACCAATTGGGAACGTGGATCACTTGCATGAAGTCGGCGAGGAGCCTCCCTCCGAATGATATCTCTTACCTCATCTGAATCCTATTCCCCATCCTTCCTAACAGCGATGCCTAATAAATCGTCTGCAACCAACTTCCTCTTAAAGTCTGAGAACCTGGGACCAGAGGGTAGACAGGCAGTAACTACATCAACATCTTCCGAAGCTTTTTATTGCACACTTGAAAGTATATGTGTTTTACTGTACGCAAACATGTTGGAAGTCTAGCTGTTACTTACAAACCTGTGCATAGTTAGTTTCCTCTGTCAAAATACAGGTATTTTGCCACTACTAATGCCTTCTGATACCTAATAGAAAGTAGTGGAGTTCCGCAGAAGGTCTAATGATCAAAGTGCTGTAAGAACAATTCGGTACTTATTGTTTTCTTTTGATTTAAGAAACGACTTAGCACTGAATCTTATAATCAGAGTATCTTCTAATTTTAACTCGATTTACTAAGAGGGCGACAAAGATGATATTCAGACATTACAGTTAACCTTAAAATCTCTTAGTCCAGTTTATTTTTTTAATTCACCCCAAGGTGCTGCGCTCTACATAATGATGTCACCTGCGTTCTTATCTCGCTCCTTGCGTCGGTTCGATGCATTTGCGAAGCCGCTTAAAGACTTTCGGATACAAACGGTCCCTGGAGCCTTCCGTTTGTTATATTTTTAACGTTCTGATTTATTCTTTTCAGTTACGATTGTTTTCTTGTTAATTATTCTCGTCTTGTTTACGTGGGAAGTCGCTGACTACCTCTCACCTTCTATTAAACAGGAAATTATCGTAGATATATCTCGCAATCGTCATATGTCGATCAGCTTTGATATTATCTTTCCATTTGTACCATGCTATGGTAGGAAAGTAGTCCTTAGTCGTCATCGTTTTGAAAGTGCTTTCTGTGGACTCGATGGATATTTCCGGCGAACAGCATTCAGCTATAACAAAAGATGTAAACAAGACACGCGTATTGCCGGACGGAAGTGCGGTGGACTCCAGTAAATCATTTTTTCATGTCTCATGGTATAGATTCCGATTCCGATAAAATGAAGGCGTTGGAATTGAAACGTGTAGGTCTCTCTTTTTCCATGTATTTCTTTTTAGAGTAAGGACTATTGTGGATCGTGCTATGGAGCAGGAATTGAAGATAACCGGTAAGCATGAACCCAAGCATAAGGCTTGTATGAATGCATGCCCAGTACATGTTCTGTGCGCCTCAGGTGCTGTAATACATGCGAAAGTGTGCTGGAGGCTTATCGTGTTCGTGGCTGGAGCGTTCCCGACTCTGATGCTTTCGAACAATGCAAAGATGAGAGAGAGGCGGGTAGTCTGGTCTCCATCGGCCGAGAGGGTTGTCGTCTTGTGGGACAACTTGGAGTGAACAAGGTGGCTGGTACTTTCCACATTGCTCCAGGAAAAAGTTACGGTCAGGGTCATGTTCACGTTCATGATCTCATGGCATTTTCTGGCAAACAGGTGAGTATAGGTTCATTTTGTCGCACTCCGTTGTTTGCTCTTTCGTAAACTGGTTAGGTTATTTTTGTTGAAGGGTTTTAAGCTGGATGATTTTGAAGGAGTTAGAAAGTAATAGCCAACCAGGTATTGCAGCTTAGAAATATGTTGTGGATTCAATGTAGTGTGTCAAGGCAACGCAACATAAATTTTTATGAAATTCTTGGTTACGCTTTTCTGTGGAATGGGAAAAATGTATACTGTTGTAATGTCTCTATGGAGGGCATTTTTCCTTCGGCTTCTCCATGCGTTGATCGTGGATGACTGAGCTTTGGTTTGTGGGAACCGTTGCATTTATCTACTCAAACACGCCTGTTATTTAACCCCAGAACATGGAAGGTTCACATAATTCCTTCATTTTTTTGTGTTTGAACCATACAGTTTATCCTGGATCACCAAATTCGGCATCTGAGCTTCGGTGACACATATCCTGGCCAAATAAATCCTTTAGACAACACGAACATGTCTGACAAAACAAGTATGTGGCGTTTCATTCAAGGAAGTAGTTATGAATAACGTTACTTGCATAACTCGTTTATTGATAGGCTTCTATCAGTTTCGAGCAGCTTATCCTATTACTTGCCTTGTATTTTTTGATTATCTACATTTTGAGGCTAAGAGTTAACTTGTTTTCACATTGTCAATGTGTGTACGGAAGGATGATGTCTTTGGATGAACGTAGCATAGCCGCTAGTTGTTCATTTCCGGATCCTGTTATGGCTGATTTTGAAGCAATGACCTTACCAAATGTTTGACATTTGTTTCCTTATTTGACCACTTTGGACCTTTTTCATGCAAAATTTTTCACTTTTCCTTTAATGGTGGGTGTATTAAGAATAACATTGGATGAATTTAATATTTCATCTGCGAACTTTTGGTAACTCTACTTGGGATTCGGTCTTTTCAAGAGTCTCCAATGATTTCCTATTTCCTCAAATTGGTGCCAACAATCTACTCCGATTTTTCGGAAAAGGTATGCTGGTTATACTTTATTTCACTTGCACTGAATTTGGGAATAGTCTAACTTTGGCAATTGCATGCATCATTGCTCGCAGGCCACGGCTCGTATGGAGATAACTCACGTGTAGTCAAATACTAAGCTACAATGTAATTTAGCACGTTCATTTCGATCTTATGTCGTGCTGTCGTTTATTTTTTTCACCACATTATTGGACGCCCAGTAAACTTTTCTTAAGTGAAATAAAGGGTTAGCTATGATAATTTATATCATGCATTGGGTTGTAGACGTTGGTGACCAACCAGTATTCTGCCACTTGGCAAGTTAGGTCGACCCCCTTAACAGGGGGCTCCGAGGGCATTCCAGGTGTTTTCTTCAACTACCAAATAAGTCCACTTCTGGTGAAGCTCGCCAAAGAACGAAGGTAGGCACATCCGATTGAACCAGTCCTCTTCGCATCTGCGACCGTTTCGGCTAAACTGTTTAACTCTTTTAGATCTTTTCTGCACTTTTTGACGAACACTTGCGCGATTGTTGGTGGAGTTTACACAGGTATGTTCCTTCGTTTACTAAATATTATAGTTGGAAAGATGTGATTCTTCTGTTGCATCAGTAGTGTGAAATCATTTAAATAAAGTTCATTTATGAGTTTAGTTGGCATTCAATCTTTCATGTATGTTTTCGGGATTTAACTGGCTAAAATGTTTCTGAACAATTTGTTTAACTTTTTTACATGCTTTAAAAGTGCGCGAAATGTTTTCGTTTGCTTGAGCACAAAATTGTTAGTGTTTTTTTTCTATAATGATAGTTTAGGCCACCTCTTCACATCTACCTAGCTACTCTTCGAAATATACCCCTAATGACACAACACACAGTTCTGGTGTGTTAAAGCGATAGTGGTATCTTAGGAAATTCATCTACTGCAGGAGACTATGCTTATTCACTCTCTGAATTTCCATTGCGTTTGATTCATGAATTGTGATTTGAGTTTTCTAGAAAGCATTTTTTAAGCGATTGCGGCCACTATTTATTCTTGCTATTTATATTCACATAAGTAGCCTACCCCTCTCGGTCTACTTAGTACCCTTTTTGATACCTTTTAGTGGCAAGTCTGCTAGATGCCTTTGTCTATCGCTCCTCATGTTTTCTGGCTAAGCTGAAGTGATTTATCTTTTCATAACTTGGGATTTCCTTTGTGATATTGAATAAAATTTTTCGCGACCACAACTTTCTCCTACTAATTTTGCGTGCTTTGCAAGGTCAAGACATTTAAAGTGTCGGCTTTCATTGTTATTTTTCCTAGTTACTGTGTTCATTCTATGTTATTAGAAGGTTGAATGTGCAAATATGGGTATCTGAATGCCCATATTTGTCTGCGAACCTCTGCGGGAGTGAGCTATCAGAGTGATTCAGCACATTGACTAGCGAAGGTGAAATTGTTATTCTGAATATCATCCTACGATTAGCAATGAGGAGGTGAGGCAAAGCGAGAACACTGCAGGCGGCTTTTAGGTCGTTATTGATATTCCATTTAAGAGTTTACAATGGCAGCCACACTTGCGGGCCTGAGGAGAATAGAGGCTAGAAACCCACTCTGGTAACTGGATTTTTAGTATCATTATTGCGGCATCACATTCGGAACCGCTGGGAGATTAACTGCTGTTTACGGTTGAATTTGGTCATGGGCTTGGGCAAACTTGGCTAACGTATGCACTTCGGACTAATGCTTAAGAATATTTTCTTCTTTATTAGGATAGTCTTTCGCTTGCAGAAGAGTTGGGTTCGGTTTCCACTGGAGAAGGGAAAGTTAAGAGTCAAACCGTAAAGTATGCTCTTTGCAAATGTTTTTTTAATCTTTGAGTTGCACTCTCGAGTAGACACGCCCAGCGCAATTATTTGGTTTCTCTTCGTAGATCTTCATCCTCAAACGATTAATCCTCGGATCTTTCAGTTGGAGATCGATTACCATTCAAAGGGCATAATTTGTTTATGCGATTATGGGGCTGCATCAGAAGAGCTTCATTGTAGTCGAATGCAATGCATTAGTAATAGCCTGACGCTTAATTAGATTTCGAAACTTCCTAATTTTCGGGCAGTACATACCATAAATTAATTGACAAACAATAATTCATCTAACCAGTCAGCACAGTATGCAGGTCAGTCCTTGGACTTCCCAACCCTCCTTTTGCTGTGAGCCTCCGTGTGGCAAAAGGTGTTCTGTGTTCGGGGGTTGGTTGGAGTGGTTTGCTTTGCCAAACATTACATCCTATTGCTGCTGCTCTCTGGCATATGTCGTTTGCAAGCTACTGTCCTCTGTCTTCTTGTTGTTAACGTGAGCCTTGAGTTCAAAAAGAAGGATAATTTGTCAACCAGTCTATACCACCAATGCGAGGATATGTTGCTCGTCAAGCGAAGTGGATTTTGGGCGAGGAAATAACTGTCCCAGATTTTTTCATGTCTATTTTACTGTCCCTTATCATGCCCAAACTTTTGCATCTAACAACGTTTGTAGCACGAGGAAAGATTTCCGATGAGCTTGTTATTTGGTAAACTGAAAATGAGCACTGGGTGGGTCCGGAAATACCGCTTTTTCAGTGTGTTATAAAACAATGGGTCCATCTTCAGTTTTTTGGCGTTATGTGCGGGTATCATCCGCCGCTTGGATACAGATTCCTGAGGCAACGCGGTTGTTATGACGGACTTGCATTGCCGAATTGCGGTACAGCTTCCAAATTACTTGAATTTATACCTAACTTGGTGCAGGAACGTCAAATATTGCGGCAATTTCAGATAGCTTGGGATAGTCTTTGGCAACTGGAGCTGGCAAAGAGTCCTTAAAGCAGTCCATTTAGTGTTGGAGGGCATTCCATGCGTGCTCGATCAAAAGTCTAGTGGCAGAACTCTTTCAAGTCTGCCAACTAGGATGGCTGCTACTGTCATTAGGATCATAAAAAATATCTCAAACGTGAATCTGCGGCAGAATTCAGGGCGAAATGTTGCATTGTTTTTTTTTGTTTTTCTTCTTTCAAAAAGCTTTTGGACTTGATGATTGGCTAAGCTCGGCAAATACGTGTAAAAGAGGCTTATAAATTCCTCAACGCTTCTACATGACTGCAGAGGAGGGTAAATGAATTGCTGAATTGCTAGATAATTTATAGGTGAGCAGAGGAGATTGTGCAGCCTCTTGAGTCCATAATTAAAGGAGGAAGGGAAGAAGTCGAAGGATAACGAGAAGAACGGAAGGGAGAAATAAAAAAGGGGTGAACTAAAGTCGAAACAGGCAGAGACATTGACATTTAGTGATAGCTATCAAATATGTTTCTTGGTGGGTGCCTACGTTCATTTGGTGGGTTTGGGTTGTCCACGAAAGCCGGTTACCATTGTTTGCGACGCAGAGAATGGGGTACCTTTTTCAGGACAGTGAATAATTGCTCAACAGTATGGCTTTCTAGCACCTAGGCCTCTGTATCATGAAATCACTGCTCTGTGACATGATTGACCGATGAAGGGGGACATTGTGGGAGAGGAGGCGAACTGAAAGGAAACTCTTTTCGTTGGCAACAGCACCACTGTTGGCATTGCGGGATGAGGTGCTGGTTCAACCAGGCGTTTATTAGGTTTGCCGCCATAAAACTATCGGAGTCAGGTCCAAACTTCCTTTATTTTATTAAAATTGATGGAATTTGGCTGGGTTGCGTCTGATTTAATTTGTTCGCATAAATGAAGTGGGAAAAGCGATCAAAGTCTACAGTCAAGTCTGCCTCCTCGAGTCGCATCTGCCCTAATAATCAAACGCGTTAAATAGAGGTTCGTGTTTTGGGGGCTTTGACGCTGCTTCTATTTTCCTTGTCGGTTGTGTCAAGGGAGTTTTCAAGCCGTAGGGAGAGTACAAATACTTGAAGAGCGCAGAGGCACTTCCCTTGTGGACTTGTTAATTTAATTCATACTTTTTTGCCTTCAACGACAGTTCAATAGGTATATCTAACACAGTTTTATGCTGTAACCAAAAGAACCGGAAACTTCGAGGGAATGGGAGACTTAAGTAAAAACCTCTACTGTCTAAATTGGATAGGATTCGGAGATAATGCAGTGCCTAAAAATAGCTTAGCACAATTGTATGCACTAAATTAACTGTCATTGCGTTTCGCTTGTTGGAAATGGGAAGCTGGGTAGCAGGTTCCTGCTATCAATGTGGTGGACTTAAATATTTAACGCTCTCGACACGTCTACCACAGCCCACTGGGATAACACACTAGGCCGACCATATTTGCTATGCTCCGCCCCGGCGGTTCTGCACACCATTGACGACGGGCACTTTGGCCAGTCGACTAATGCTGCCTTGTGAAATCCCTCCGATTAAGAGGTGGCGGTGCTTTTAACTGAAATGCAATTCTTGACAAACTGGCGAGGTGTACCTTAGCTCGTCAGAGAGGGCTGTGAAACCATGAAAAGATTTCTTGAAAGCATATCCAGTGCTAGGTTGTTTTTTGTGACTGTGTATCAAGAACTTATCAAAGTTTTTCAAGGTTAATTTTCTTTGTTGACCTCCAATTTTACGTCCCATCGATTGGTTGTCCACTTTGTCCATGAAAATCAGTCATTTGCTCGTGAAATGAAAAGTGCCCTATGTGAGGCACAAGCACATTTGGGAAGTGTGTTTGTGATGCCAACTTCCTCTATTAGGCAGCAATGCTCGCTATTGAGCGATGAACAGTTGACTCGGGCTTGATGCATCGCGCCAACAATTTCCACTTTCGTCTTCGATGATATCGCCGAAGCAGCATCAAGCACAGCAGGACCACCCATGAATGCATAAAAACACCCAAAAGTCGGCTCACTCGTTTTCGAGCTTCTATTTTAATGTCGACAAAAAACCTGGACTTGTGCGGCCTTTTTTCCATTTCAAACAGCCACGCAGAAGTTCTCCATAAAACACAACGAATGATTTTGAAATAAATGGCAGACTTTTTTATCCTCTGTAATTTTTGAGCATTCGATTATCCAAACTTGGTGGTCTTACGCATAGCAAAGTTTCGACCATAAAATGGCACCACTCTTGCCTGTCCCAATCTCAGTTTGCTTTTTTCTTAACGACTTTGATCGACAATCAAGATAAATTTAGCACCTTCACTGCCTCCCGATTTTATAATTTGTTGTCAAACTGAATACGTATATACAGTTGTTTTTATTTAATTGTGGAAGGAAATCCCGACGAACTGGAGGGTTGTGTTGACAAATTGAAGGTCTGCGATTAAAAGTGTATGCCACCCAAAGTGAAGGCGCAATTCAGCCGACTGGTTGGGGAGCAGTGTTAGTGAGGAAGCTTTTTCCGTTTTTGTTTTTTTTTTTTGGGATTTTGAACTTTCGAGCATTCTTTTAAATTTCTCACAGGTTTATCACCGCCAAGGTTAGTTCATCCGGACGAAATAAAGACATGGGACTTAAGGCTCCAATCCTTTCCTACGAGATTTTAGCTGCCATTAGTATGTGCAAATTCCAAGTGTCGTCAAATTTATTCCTCTTAATGGAAGGTTTGTCAAACATCCTAGCCAGAGAGAATTTTAGCATTGAAGGAGTAGCAATGAGAGGTCTATGATGCGACCCTGGTCACCTGAAGACAGCCGCACCGGAAGCAAAACACAGTTGTCTAAGGCCTAATCAGCAGTCGACGGAATAACTTTGGTGGCAGTGCACTACGCTATTGTGTTGCCGCTCTAAAAATCCCCAATTTCGCCTCATCACTATTTTAGGAGTGAAGTAGAAATTGTTCCGGAGTTGCCACTACCTCAGCCAACAACCAAGGCAAGACACAGGCTCGAAAAGGGTGATCTCAGACAACAGAAGCCATCACAAATATAATTGGGTTGCCGTCAAACGCTATCCTTCACTGCATCCTCGAGTTCACAAATTGCTGCTGCTGCTGCTGCTGCTGCTGCAGTGAGCATTAGATGGCTGCAAAATGGTATATCATAAACCAGTTGTCTCATGGAAAATGCTAGAAGGAAAATAAGCGCTGTCCAGTCTCTGCCGATTTGCCTTCATAGATGTGTGGCAAATGTCATCTACACTTGAGTGACAACCGATAGCGGAAAGTGTTTTGTGAGAGCTTTGGATGGACTTAAAGAAGTGGAAGTGACTCCAGAAAATTTCTAGTTGAAGTATCAACTGAGTTTATCACTTTGGCGCTAGCGGTGTGGAAGATTGATAAAACACTTGAATTTTTAGTGGTAAAGACTGTATAAAAAGAAATGAGACCTTCGGGAATTGAAGTCATTAAGAAAAGGCCTTTGAAGACGATGAAGCCTACATTTTTATACATTCTAGACTCAATGCAAGGGCGGCATCACTCGAAATTAATGCTTGCATCCCACGTGGACACAACCTACTAAAACCCTTCTTAAAATGAACAAATGGCTTTTATGTTTTGAGCGTTGAGACGTTCCCTTTTTGACACAATCGTTGCTACATAAATCATCGCCTGTGATATGCTCGCCATAGCGCCTGTTGCAGTTGCTGCCAGGATAAAATATTTTCCAGTTCTGTCACTCATGCAAAGTGAACATTTGTGATGCTATTACAGCATAGAATGCCTCAATCCACGTTTCAGACCTTTCAAACCAGCTCTGGAGCCGCACTATTTGTGTGTCTTTCATCGTCCAACATTCTTGCAGTTCAGAGGTTATTTAAGAGAGACCACAGATTAAACCTCATCTGAACAGGCTGTTACGTCTTAATAAAGGAGTCCAACTGGCGAGAGGACTGGCGCATCAGTACTGGGACGGAGCGGCAATGCCACCTTCAACAACAACTACGAGGTTATGTTTGTGTTGCTTTCAACGGAGCGGATGGGCTGTGGATTTTCGATGATTAAATGCATGGATTTTGAGTAATTTGATTGATTTTGTCAGTTTGGGAGAATAAAGAGGAAAGACTGTGAAACGAGGTCCAATGTGATGCATTACTGCGTCTGGAATGCATGCCCTCGAGACGGTATGCGTGTCATATTAAAAGTTCCCCAAGTGGTGATAAAATACAACGTCTTCCTTCACCCAATCTAGATTATTTCATAGAACAATTTTGCATCGCCAAATTGCCCAAACCACAATCTGTTGGAAAGGACATAATCAGGTCGGGAGACGACAAATTCGATTTAAGTTAACTGACTTCTCGTAATATGGACTTTGCGTGCACAATCTTTTAAGCGCATTCGCGGCCAGTAGATGATCCTTCGAGGATTTTCCAGCGTTGTAGTCTTCTTCTTGGTGCTGGCCTTCCACAAATGAGGCTTTGGGCCTTGGGGCTCTGGTGGTGTGCACCGAAAGCCAACAACAAGTCTGCCAATTGCGCTTATTAACCGGTTGTAAGCTCCAAACTCGTAGCAAAATTTTAAAACTAACTTCTTTTGGAGTGAAGCGAAACCCACTCCAAAATAATGGCAAATGAGCGGTACTGGAAGTATCGAAGGGACAAATTTATGAGCTTTAAGGAACAAAAATGAGTATCGAGTCGCTTTATCAATTCCTTTTTCTTTTCTGCAGACAAGCAGTATTTATTAGCCGGTTATAAATTGGCTGATAATTGAGGTTCGCTGAAAATGTCAGCAAAACAATGTGACTACTGATATTTGCCTTTATCATTTATTAATAAGGAGTCCACAGTGGCCCCTCATTGAGCCTAATAAATGGCGCCATTGCCGCTGATTGTTATGCGGAATGAATAATAGATGTGGTGCTCCGCATCGCTCAGGTGAGTCTGCATTGAGGTCTGGGAGATTGGTGAGTGCCGAAGGATCATGATGCACTTGTACAGCCAAATGAAGGGAAACTTACACAGTGCTCATTTGAAAAGGCAACTGAATATGTACACATCTATTCTAGAAGTATACTGTGATGCTTCCACGATCGGTAACGATGGAAGAAGAGGGTCATGAGGAGGAGGACGAGGGAGACAAAGAAAATTAGACTTGGCCAGAAGGCTGAATGAAAGATGGTTTGAGGTCGGTGGAATTTGTCCAACAACGCCTCACGGCTTCGGTACTTGCTTGACACAAAGCAGCGGAACTTGGTGCGCGAGAGCAGACGCATTCGAAAGAGATCAACCACGTATCTATTGTCTTCCGGTCGACGATAACAGGTGGATGTAACGCACTACAAATGAAAAATGACATTTTGGCTTCATGCAAAAGTGTTTTTGTACTTCTCAAACACTTCTCCTCGAATGTGATCGAAGTCTCAAAACTAAAGTGGAATTGCTATTTGAGGGCCAACTTATTAGCAGAGCACTAGGCGGTGGTGTAGTGCTTTGACAGTTTGTTTAACTCGATTTTTTTTGGATTCGCTGGCACTGTCATGCGCCAGCAAAGCATTGTCGACTGTGTTAACATGATTTCCTGTGACTTCAGGAAAGACGCAGAGCACTACGGTAGCGATGGTAGTTTTTAGATGTGCAACAATGAAGTTTTTATTGTGGTCAAACACGCAATGAGGTATCAAACAAAGATCGTATCGTATATCTAAAGATATGCACAGGTGATGGAAGCAGAGAAGCATTTTCCAATGAACAATAAAGAAGACAACAAAATTGGAAGTTAGGAGTTGTGCCAAATCCCTGACAAATAGCACACTCTACACAGTTTGTGCATTTCAAGTCAAAGCTAAACTTAATAGTGCCCTGAAAACTTTCCAGCGTTTTAACGATTTGGCTACAATTGCCATGAAAGTTTGCTCGAAGGACAAATGAGAAGGACGCATTTTCCACCCACCTTCAGTCACCCTCGCTGCTTTTCAAAAGACCACTGAAAGTGGTGCATATTAACGTGGAGCCAAGGTGGTGAGCGGTAAAGGTGGCGTCGAGACACTCGAGGAGGCCTCGTGAGGTCGCAAGATCCGATCACTGTTGGCCGCGGGCTTCGACTAAGGCGGACAGTTGTTGCTATTGTTGCAGCCTTATTTATTTACAACACCATGGCTACCAAGGAAATGTGGCAAAATCATTCTTCAGTTTGCAATTTTTCAACATTTGACTTTTTAACATTCTTAGTCTCAAAATGAAGTACATAAGAAAAAAGTTACTCACAGAATCATCGTATGTTAAGAATGTTTTGAATTTCTTTACCCAACTAATTTAAAGGACTACTTCGCCATGAACAAAATGTTACCAATCGCCAAGATTTAGCATCGCAGATACAGCAGCAACAAAAGCGTTGGAGACCTCGAAGCCTGTTTTGACTCCGATTTTAGAGTTGTGGAATGGTTTGAGGAGTAAGTAATACAAATCTCCCATTTTAATTTGTGTGCACCCAAAAGTGGTCGGAAGCTTAAAGTCCGTTCTGGTTATCTTTGCAGGAATTGGCCTTCATTTTTGCCCAATTCTCTCATGCCAAATTCGGTCAGGATAAGGAATGAACTTACTCTTTCAGGGCATTGCTTGAAAAAAACCACTCTACAGTTCAAAACACCAAGAAATCTTTTTAACTGACATGACTCAACGTTGCCACAGCAGCTAACGTGTTCAACTTAAGCTGCAGCTTGGGAGAACAGCGCGAGGCGACACGATGCCTCTGCCCCTCTCAGTAGCCAAAACTTTGTTGTTTTTCTTTCAAAGTCCAGTAATAATTGATGGAAAATTTTTAGAAATCTCAAAAGTTCTCAAACGAATGCAGATTGCTTTTTGATGTTGTCGGTTCTTATTTTCTACCGAAATGCCAAGCCTGGTCACTTCGTTGTCAGTGCAGAGGTGGGCGGGCGGACGGAGGAGGCGACGTTATTAGTAAAGTAGGCATTCAAATTTCGATACAAGAACCACTTGTTCTAGAGTTTCGAATTGTCGGAACTTTGTCTCAACTTTAAAGTAAAATCGCAGCCCTTACCTTGAGAAATTTATAGTCGAGGACATCAACAGGAGTTATAACCGCAGACACCACCAAAGTCAGCCTTAACAATGCACAAACCGTGACTAGTTAGAACAATCTCTGTTTTTCCATTTGCTAGACCACTCCAGTAGACAGCTTCCCTCCACAATCTAATCCTGCTCTAGCACCATCACAATTGATTATGACATGATTTGCGTGAAGTGACTTCACTTTCCTCGGTTTTTGTAGAAATAGGCTTGTCAAGGCAAATTGCACTAACGCAATAATTATGTATGGAAAGGTTTGTCATCCACGACAAAGTAGGTTGCCTTGTTTAGGACCTTAGGCGATTTAAAATCGGAGTAAACTTTACCTACTCTTCCCTATAAGGTTATCGGTAAGGCTACAACTGCGCCATGAAAGCACTTTGGAGAGCGCCTTATCTCAGACGATAAGAAAAAAATGTAAACAAAAGTTCCCCTTAGTGGATGAGCAACTTAGTTCAGCTCCTGCGTCTTATCAACATGGTGAATTTAGCAGAAAAAGAGCATTTTAAATTAAATGGAGGGGAATTCACGAAGATGCCACCAACGTGATGCAATTTTACACCGCTCAAAAGCTGCGTTGCTACCGTCTTACTGCGCAGCCCAGCCGCCCGACCCCATCACATCCCAGCCACCACCTCGTCTGTGTTGAACATACATAATCCTTCCGGAAATCGCACAATCTTGGAGTTTCGGAGGAGCTCGTGGACAATTTGCACCCAAACCACTTTAGCGTCCCATTCAGGAGCAATGGTTATGCCTCACTCTCAACAGAAGGCCAAGTGGATGTGGCACAACTTTTAGACCTAACAAAATGACCAAACATACTTCTCAATAAAAAATCTGTCCACTGGGGATTGAGAGCAGATGCCTCAATCATGAATGAAAATGCTACCTTCAAGAAAACAAACTCAACTATTAAAACAGTCTCCTCCTGTTTATTTTAAATTTATTCGACAATTTCTTCGTTTTGGGTAATTGCCCTTAATCAAAAAGTTCACATTCATTTTAAAGGAGCTTTTGGTTGTCGTCCCTCGTAGAGACCTTTGAAAAGCATCCATATGACAAAGGATGTGTACTTCAATTTCATGTAGGTTCCAAGCAGGAAACACTCTTCTCATTCTACTATAATTCATCGACGGAAGTGAGTTTCTTCTTAATGACGAGCAGGAAATCCAGACCTCTTTACCCGCATGCCCAATGGCGCCAGGTAAGAGGAGGGAGGGAGGGAGATGAAAACGGTGTTTCAATGTTGGAACCTTGTTTTCACAAATCGAGAACACCAGTTTGTTTTAGAAAAACCTCCCTTTTCCATTATGTGCAATCTTCGTTGATAGTTTTTTGTGGTTTATTAATAATTAAGCAGGAGGTGGAAAAGTGCTCTCGCTTATCCCTCTATTCCGACGCAGGACATGAGGAATGAAGCTTGCAGTTGGAAGAACTTTCACTGACTGTAAAGAGGGGAAGGCGTTTGAGCTGCCGATGAGGCACCGTTTTTTGAGTTTTTACTGTCAGCGGTTTAGCATCATTAAGTGTGACTGTATTGAGCACTGAAGACATAAAAAAGGCAATAATGCCAAGTGAAAGGATTAACGTGAAGTTCATGTCCTTTCCCAGTAGCGCAGGGACTAGAACGTTCAAATTAGTAAAGCTATTTAAAAAAAAAACATTCTGCCGTTTTTAAACCACAATCTGTCGAACAAGTACTGCGGCAATGGAAGGCGGACAAGGTGAAAGTCTGATGGTGTCACTTGAAGAGGGTAATTGTCAAGAGAAACACATCTGTCAAAAACGTCATTTGCATATGACGCCTAATTTGGCTTTTGCTCGCAGTGAGTTCACCATCACTTGCATGCCTTTTGGCATTGGATGCGTCACTTCTCCTCCTCCGTTCCCCTAGAACCGCTTTGTGGAGAGAGGACGCGGTCACTCCGTCACTGGGATAGTACTTTTGTGCTTTAAATTAAAGGACCGAAAACGAGGTTTCTGTTGTGTGATTTTGGATTTATAGGCACAAGTGCTAGCTTTGGCAAATCCTTGAGTAAGTGAGACGTGTCAACGTAGGACATTCCCCTTTCCTACAAATTCGGTTGGATTAGGGTGAGGATAATTGGGATAATGATGGAGGATGTCATAAGTGGAGTTTATAACGACCTGGGGCAGCACCAACCAACTCATAAAATTTTTAGTAAGTTGCTTTAGTGCGAGAACCGCAAACAACTTCCTAGACGTCGACTAATAAGGAATGCAGTCAAACCCAATATGATGGAGCAAAACATATTAGTCGGCTAAGAAACAGAAAATCTATCCAAAGTAGCTGTAAACGGTAAGATTTATTTTGAGATTCTTAGCGAAATACCCGTCCATTTATCACTCTTCCATCGGTTTCTTGAGAACTGAGACATTTTCACAGCAAGGCAAGAAGGCTGAAGAGCAATGGCAAGTCAACTAAGCTTTTCCGCCGGTGCATAATTTAAAAATTTGCTCCCTTTTGGAATGGTAGAGCACAGTCCTGTGGCGGATCATCTAATTGATTTTAAAATGTCAGTCAACTGGGTAGAGCATGCAACAATGATAGAGGGCAATAAAATGAGCAACTCACCCCGTATTTTTTGTAATTTTCGTGTGTTCCAATGGTATCGAAAAGCTTGGCACTGTGATTTCGATTTTCCCACTCGTACCAAACGTGCACTTTAAGGCAGGGGAACTGGGATCGGTCTTTTGAGCATTTGTTCTCGCACTTGAGCATGGGCATGTTGGGCTCAATGTAGTGGAGGTAGCAGGTGGCCTCCTCAAAGTACGACTCATGTAGGTACGGCAGGATAACGAGGTTGATGAGGATGCACTCAATGATGAGGGACATAGTGAGGGTGGTGAGACAGACTATGTACACAGTTTTAATCAGGAGACCAGTACAGATGGTATCCACAAGCTGGTCGAAGGCAGAGTAGTGCGTACCCCGACTCGCAATGGCGTCTCGTCGGGCGTAGGTTCTGCTATTCCCCACGTTACCAGGTCCATCCGGAATCAGCATGATCATCGGTACACCGATACCATGATCCCCTTCTCTCTTCCGAAGCCTCTGTGCTAAGCACAAAGTCAACCTGAGCCGACCATGCGCATGCGTTCTGAGAAAGTTGTGCTCCAACCAATGGGAGAGGAGTTGTTTCGGAAATTCGCATACGATTGGTGGAATGTCTGCCTGGTTTGGTGCATCATTCGGCATGGTTTTGAAAAACATTTCTATTAAACGGATGCAATGTATTAAGTGGATCTATATAGAGAAAAGTGCTAATTTTCGCAGAATGCGTTTTACACTCGCATTAAGAGTTTCTGATCCTCTTTGACGCATTTTGCATTACGGAAAGGATATGAAAGCAACTACAGACTTGTCTTTATAATAATGCTACTGTGATTAAGAAGATCGGAAATCGTGGCTAGTTTTCAGCCCTAACTTACATTTTTGTAACCTATTTTCCTGGTTAATAATGACAGAAAGGACCAAATACCTTCTGTGAGGGTGGCAAAACATTTGTTTTGCAGGTTTATATTTCACTTGTCTTCATAGAAGGTTTTTAAGACACTTCGGTATGCTGACATAAATCTGCTATTGGTTTACAGAGAGCAGTCCACAAAACGTATTGAAAGAGTCTTTCACCCCTCGGTGAAGTAGACAGAGGCGAGAAAAGGCACCCTTATTCCACTTCTGGCTGCAACGTGGTATTCACTGTAAGCACCCAATTAGCTACGAAGGTTACCACGAAATCGATTTAGCCCATGACGCAAAAAGTGATCCACACTTCAATTTTGAAACGACCTAGGCATCCAGGTGAGAAAGCCTGGGGCGCATTACCATTGGCTGCAATGGGATTAGAGCAGAAAATGGGTAGAAAACTTATTAGAAGTTTTACCAAGAGGTGACAACCTAAGGGCTGGCTGTTGAGAAATAAACTGGTTTGGCACAGTCTTGGGCTCGTTCGCTTGTTTGGTAACAAACGTGTAACACGTAAATTAGTCGAAACGAATGGTGTTTGAACAAAAAACTACCCTTCTTGTATTGTAAGTACGGTAAAACTAACTTAAAGCAGGCATCTTTTCTGAATTTGTGTTAGTTAAGAGGCCTTTGGGCAGAAAGACAGGAAAATTTCAGAGCTAGCACCCATCAGGTGTAGTGATTTTGTCCAATAGGTGTGATTACTGGCAAAAGACGCCATTGTGCTAAGGACAGTGGACATCTCATGTGGAGAAATTATGCAAGGATCTACAACAAAAGGAACACTTCGAAGTAAATCAGCCTAAGCTCCAAGAAGGCAGCTGTGCTAATGAGTGATCAGCCATTGTAGTCAGTAAACACATTGGGTTAAATCTTTTTCCTAATTCTTTGTGCATCTGTTCGTTTTGAATCAAGTATGCATAAGATTCGAGGGCAGGTCCTTTCGACACGCCTTTGTCACTTAGCTTTTTCCACAAATAAGGAAAACAAAGCCAGCTCTCGACACATTTACGTGCTTTAAATTAGTTCGCCAAGGGACACAAGAAAATGATTAAAAGGTAAATCCTATGCGAAAACCAAGGGGTCGTGGGGCCAAATGCGCCCAACACTCAAACTAGTGGACGCAAAGCAGGCCCAGACATCAGGGAACAGTTCTCATTTTTACAGTACTACAGCAACTCCTTGTTCATTTTCTTAACTTGAAGGTGACATAACTCGTCCACTCATTCACCCACCCACGATTCATTCAACTATTCGTCACTTTTTCAATTTCCCATTCATTAGCTTCAGATTTCTTCTCACTTCCACTTGATTTTCTGGTTTTCGTAAAGTAAACTAGACAGTTGACAGACATAATTTACTATGTGATCTAATGGCGTTTCCTGCCTATAGATTAGAGTTCGTCACTAAGATGGTTTGTAAAATGATGCTTGCCTTCTCAGAAAACACGTTGTTAGTTCGTATTTGTGCTGGTTAATAGGTGGATATCGCATTCTCCATCCAAATTAGAATGCCATCTAAGTTGTCTGTGGCGTGTGCTGCAGAGTAAGCGCAGCTCACTTCGAAGGTAAAAATGACTTGGCGAAAGGATATAAATAGAATTCTCCAATGACAAGTTATAGCTCGAAGAGAGGCTCGAGTGGCGCAGGGACAAAGCAACATAGAGGAGTGGACATGTCATTAGCCCATATTAGCACATCAAGTTGCGATCGATTAGGCACTCTAGTTCCACTCATTTAGCTGATTAAACGCTTCCAAAAGTCCAACTCAGCTTGCGTCAATTCCTTGTTACAATAAGCCCTAACTGTAGTATCGCAAACATTACACAGTGTGGAGCTCCAGATCCACCTAAGTAAGAATGCACCTGTGAGTTTATTCGAATTGCTTCATGTAACAAAAAAACAAAGACATCATAGAGCTACAACATACCTCTCCCTTCAGTAACTCAACTACAAACCCCTTGAATCTTCCGCAATCTTACCAAAGCATTAGTGCAGATATGTTGTGAACTTCCAAAAGTATTTCTGATTCAAAAAGTCGTTAGGAGCAGACCTAACCACGGAGCAATAAACCCTAGTCGATTAGTCATACCATTATCGCCCCACAAAAATAGGTAGACAGTCCACTACTGACAGCTTCAGTTTGTCACGCGAAACCACCCCAACGCGAATGAAAAACCAATGAGAATAATGACAATCTTACTTCGATGCAACAAATTATAGTGTAGTCCCAAGCTGACAAAATATGCACTTTTCACACTTTCCCAACCTAAATTAAGAGTATGAAGTCATTTCAACGTCTTCTGTTTTGGTAAGTTTCTTGTCTTTGCTATTTCGAAAGCTGGCTGAGTACATCCGAGTGGCCTCCTTGTAGCGCTGAATGTCGCTGAGATAGTCCTTGTAGTCAGATGACATTTCGCTCAGGTAGGCAGGATGGACACTTACGGAGGGAAACCACTCGGGTAGCATGTACGGCTTCAGCCACCCCACCAGTGGTGTCGAGCCTCTTCGGTAGGAAACGTCGCCGTGGTAAAACAACACTCCATCCAACTGTCAGTAGCAAAGACAATAGTTGCCAATGAACCGATGTAAAACCCACCTACTCAATTTTAAATAGTAAAAACACAACCACAAAGTAATTAAAAGCTACTTTGAAAGGTAGCTTCTGAGGCTTAACGATTCCCAGCCTTATTTTCAGCAAAAATGCAACCACGATTTTGAGCATAAGTTCAGGCATGTATTAACTTCAAAAAGAGCTAAACATTATAATCTTCTCAAAACAATATCGAAGCATGAAAGGATAAGAGCAGTTAGGAAGTCATCAACCGTCAGAAAAACAAAGCGTAAATGTGCAAAAGTTAGAGCACATGGAGCAATGCCTAAACAGGCTATCAACCCCGAAAAGAGATTCCATGAGGAGTTAGAAAAGGACAGTTCAAAGTGAGAAGTAACACTCCAAGATGCGCACCCATATTTCGATTACATGTAAGGACAATGAGCTACTTCATATGCAGCCCTTGGGATTGCAATGCGGCTTATAAAAGTAAAAATTTCAAAATAGAAAGGGTGCATGTGAAAGCAAATGGCGTTATGATGAGCGGAACCGACTTTATGCAGTCGTAGCTAAGACAAAGAAACCGCCATGGCAAAACAAAAAGCTTCACGGAGAGGACAAAAGAGGAAAAGCGTGCTAATTCTCGCCTGTATAAAACAATTCAAAATACATCGTTTATGAATCAGAAGAGAACATAGATACTGGCAACATATCTAATGAAAACAGAAAGAAATTATGTAAAGCAATACAGTTAGTCCAGATTAGAGCTAAAAGAGCAAACTTTCAGCTTATTTTGAAAAAAGGTAACCAAAGGAAAATATGACATAAAGAGGAGCGAAATGAAACAAGA
>UYWX01000020.1:0-105687 GCA_900622495.1 Hydatigera taeniaeformis
GAGTGTTTCTATTTCTCACCATGCTTGGGAGGCGGTTAGGAATGCATCAGAGGTGCCGATATTGTGACTAAGTGTATAACGATAGCAAGAAGTGAACGCAATTCTTCTTTCCTTGGAAAATAAAGAGAAATAGTAATGGGTATGAAAAGCCCACATCACAATATTGTGGAGGATAAAGATGAGATAAGTATGTGGGGCATGCATATTATCAGCACTGTTCATATGCCTTTATACATATACATGAGGATCAAAGCAAGGGAAATGAGTGACTTTCTGTCAGTGTTTCGTCGCCTGAAAGGACGTGAAGCAGCAAGATCTACAAATCGGAATTGGTCGTTAGGTAGGGAGAGTCTTTGTTCTCTACATTGTCATCCTCTTCCATCATCGACTGAGCAGCAGCTGCTGCTGTAAGAGTCAGTGAAGAAGTCATAGATTCGGTCAGATGTGAAACGATATAAGACACAAGAAAATCACGAAGACCCTTGGCCATGGGAGTCTGGCTACAGATGGCGTTTCTGCGTTTTCGTAACTTGACTCGAATAAAGTTAGGCGCCGGAGAGGCACTGAAGGGATCAGTTGAGGCTGTGGATGGTGAGGCCGTACAGGACTCGATTGAAGGGCTAGGAACGGGTGAAGCTGGAGGCCCAGGGGGAGAAAAGACGGAAACTACGTCACCTAATTTTCCACCATTGTTGAATTCAGCACTATTTGCAGAAGGAGGGCGCGGTATCTCAGGGGAGTGGGCGGAAGGAAATCGGATTTCGCATTCTGCCCCACGGACTGGTGTAGCACCGGCAGAATTGGAAATTCGTAAGGGTGGAGACGAACAACATTTTGAATTGATGGGAGGGTATATAATAGGGATGCACAGACCGGTGTCGCGGTTACGTCTCGAAGAGCCACGAAGCCTGTGTGTGCCATGAAGACTGCATCGAAACCCTGGAGCAATATTAGCCCGAAATTTATTTTAGACAGATGGTACTTTCAAGCAAATTAAGATGCTCAATTTCGTAGCTTTTACCTCAAAAATACTTGAAAATACTGGTAGACAAACTCAAGTTGTTTGAATATTGGTGGATTCGCCCAAACTTGACAATTAAACATAAGTTTCGAAATGACATTTGACTTAACATGTATTTGAAGAATTAACAAAGGAATTTCTAACTAACCTTTTTTTTGAAGCTGGAAACGATGCATACTAGTCCTTACTTATCTCGACGATGACCATTGATTGGTGATGAAATAATTACCACACGACTGCTGCGTTATATGCACAAACGCACACGCAAGCCTTTCATGCAGCACAAAATCGGTGACAGCAGAAATGCGACTTTTCGAACGATTTCTGATATAATAAATAACCAAGAATGTTTATGATAGGTAAAACTTGTTATTATAAGCCAAGTAGCTGACAACCAACTCCAACATCTCAGTGACCGCATTGCTTGTGCGAAAATTAAAATGAAAGTTGCTAGCGTTATTCAGAAGTTCTTTGGGAATCTGCCACACTGTGGTGGGCACTTATTTTTATGGCACACCACGGATGCTTGCCGCAGTGTGCCAAAAATATTTAGGAATTGTGATTGCTTAAAATCGATCCTTTTTCCAAAATTACACCAGCTTCGTTTTGCAATACTTTGTTGATGTGACCACCTGATGTATGACGTTCGCCCTCGAACGAATAGACATTATAATATATGCTAGTTTGTTTAAGTGTACTTTTATAGGTGAGAGGCGGGAACCAATTGGAAAGGGAAGCACGTGCGCGAAGCCGGCGAGGAGCCTCCCTCCGATTGACACCTCCCACTCATCTCATCTGTATCCCATTCCCCATCCTTCCTAATAGCAATGCCCAATAAATTGTCTGCAACCAACTTCCTCTTGAAGTCTGAGGATCAGGGACCAGAGGGTAGACAGGCAGATCTTACAGACATGCCCTCGGTTTAAGCTCAGGCATAATCCCTTTTCTCATCCTATAGTAAACGTACTCAGCGCAAAGCATTGCCATCTAAGAGGTAAAAAGCCTTTGGACGCTAAACTATTAGCGGCCGAAAACGAACATAACTTTATTAACGAATTCCATTTTAGTGCCCCCGTTTGTGGTGCAAATCCGTGATGTGGAGGAGGCACAGTTACATCTGTGGTGGGAGAATCTTTGAACTATTTACAACAGATAGGTTGTTGTTTTTGTGACTACTTGACACTTATCGGTCACTTTAGAATTTGTCTGACCTCTGTATACGTGGGCTGGCCTTCGGACCACGCTCAGGTCCCATTTGTCCTGTCGTCTCCGGAATACGTGCATTTTACCCTCACTTATGCCTTCTACTACCCTATGGGAAGCCTCGGGATGCTACACTAAGTGAGGTTGGTACATGTATTCCGAAGAGTACAGAGCAAATGGGCCTGAGGGTGGTCCGAAGGCCAGCCCACGTGTACAAGGGCCAGACCAATCCTAAAGTAACCGCTGAACCTCAGATAGTTACATAAACAAAGCATTACCTCGCAACTACAAGAGAGGTATTGACAGCTTAATCAAAATTGTCGTGAACTATCTGCAAAAGGTTTGGTTCGAAATTTATGATTATTTATTTATGATTACATTTTCCTTGTGCCATGTCTGCTTTAAACCAGGACTCCACCATCTAGTCTTGGAAGTGATCGATGTCCAAGAGACATGTACGAACCCTATTCTGGCTGTCAGATTAAACACAACTCTAGATCCAGTGGAATCTGTTGCAGAAACCAGGTACCATTCCTCATTTTCATGGTATTTGTTGACTGGATTGCTGTGTTGGCTGAGGTGGAAGGTGCACCAAGAAAAGAAGCAAGGGTGTAGTCCAAGAAAACCGAGGAATAGTGTGGTTTTTACTTGAAATGACCATTTGATTTCTAGCGGTTACTTTTCTATTCAGGCCGAGCTCAGGCATGATCCCTTTCCTCACCCTGGAATACATATATTTTTGCAAAAGTTAATTATCTTAACCTGGTTACAGGACTCAAGTTTCTACAAAGTCTGTATGAAGACAAGAAGCATTCCCATTATACCAGCATTTAAATCTAGTGACAGCCGGTGTAATTTAAGAACGCCCAAAAACACTATGTAATGAAAGCTCTTTTTAGCTTGAGTGATGTAAACATCGCTCATAACTTGCTTGTAGTTGGCATTTCATCGATTCTACAAAGTACATTTCCCTTCAGTTGTTTAATACATCCACATTTTGAGGCTGTTTCGGCGCGGTCCATTTGTTGTGCCCATGGTTCGTCCAAATGTCGGTGTTTCTCGGGACGTAGTGAAGTTTTGCAAATCTCTACAGGCTCGTGGTTGCTCAGCAAAGTGGGATTGGGCGAAGGTTCTTGAAGTACTGCAGTCAGATGGGCAATGTGGAAATGCGTTCCTTAGGGTATGTGAAGCTGGAGTTTACCATATGATGTATTGCCGTCCTGTGGGCAAGAATACTACTATGTGCAAGAAATTGCACCCACTGGATGTCCGCATGTTGGAGTATGTAGGCGCTTGCTTTTCGCGTTTAATGCTTGCTGGCACTGTCTCCAATCGTGTAGATAAGTTTGGAGTGTTGCTTCAACAAGTAATCTCCACACTCTTGGACGCTGCTATCAGTGCATTCAAACTGTCGGGCTTTAATTCGTCTGCTTTAGAACCTCTATTATCACTTCGAGATCCGAAGTCGGAGTTGTTACCTCATTTGCTTCCGATGGATAACATCGATTTTTCGAATAAACTCGGGTTGGCCTTGTGCAGGATGCACATCCTTTCCAGCATTCTTAGGAGTACTTTTGAATGCGGGTCAACCACTGTACTCCCTGTTTGCCTTCCGTATATGTGTTTTGCCTTTTGTGCGATATTTTCCACAAACATATGCGATTCTCGCTACTCATCGTCTCCCTTGATTATCTGTGCTAAACATCTCCTCCATTCATTTTGCGTTGTCGTCCGGTCCTGCGGAATTAACATTTCTCCAGGTGCTCCCCCTCTTGTGACTTGTTTGATTTATCAACTGGAATGGTCTTCCCAGTTTGCTCAGTCGCGTCCATCCAAGGATTCATTAACCTACAAGTTGGCTGTTTATCGCTGCCTCTCCTCGATTCTTGACGTAACTGGCCAGGCCCCATCCTCGTCTCTCATCCGACTTACTTCCCGGATAATTTCGAGTGTATGTTTTGACATATCCCTCGCAGCTGGAGGTAGTCTATTCCAATCTCTTACTCCTAGTACAGAAGATTTAAGCAATTATGAACTCCATGTTTGCTGTGTTGCTGCCTCCATTCGTCTAATTGAACTGCTCTTCGTCAACCATTCCTTCATATTAATGCATTCACTGGGTAGAATCAATAATCATCCATTCAGACAAGATAATGGCTTCAGCGACTATAAGATCAAACAGGCTCTCCTCTCTTTATCCTCCGAACTTCATAAACTAGCCGTGCGCCTTGTTAATCTCCTTAACAAGCCAAATAATTTGACGCCACTGGAACAGGTTCTAGTGAAACCACACTTTCTCATACCCTTCCTGAATGCAGCAAGCGCTGTTCAAGGCTATGGATTTCTATTTTCCAAATCAAATGCCTTGCACGAACTATCAAAAGTTCTATTAAGACACGACGACCCTCTGGTCCGGATTAATGCAGAGCGCTATCATCGATACACATTCGTGAACCCTGCTCCCTTAACCCTCACAAAATCAAACCTCTGTGATGGCAGCTCCGTTTCTTCATTCACTCAAACTGAACAATCGTTCGGACCTTTTGCTTTGATACAGGAGGAGAAAGACCATGTGACTCCTTTTGAAGTAACGCAAGAACAGGCACAACAAATTCACGAACCTGGGGTCGCAAACACAACGTCCAAACCTAGCAACTATGTTTCAATAGCGAGAGCCGAGACGACAAGCGAAAATACTTGTGAGATACCATTTCAAGAAACGGACAGACCCTTGACTCCTCCGAAGGAAAGTTCTTTAGTTGAAACACTCGCAGTCTCGAAAGGAGGAAAAAGACGCGTAAGCTCAGATGACTCTCCTCCGATTTCCGCTAAGAAGGCGACCCAGGATATCGCGACTCAGAGGTCAAATCAAGAAACAGTTTCTCTTCCAGAATCATGTTCCAAAAAGCTTAATACACCTGAGGAGGGCTCGCCATCGATTCAGGATGTTTTGTATACATTTGATGACACGCTAATATAGACTCTCTGGCAATGTATTCACCTCAAAATGCATTAAGAGAAATTGCGCATACAGAAGGAAAATGAATAATGTTTGTGTGAGATTTTGGGTTTCTCAGGAATTCACTTGTAGGTAATTTGAAACCATCAGTGAACAAATTGAACAGGCTTATTGTAATGTGGGATAGCGACTACATGAACTGCTCGAGTATTATTCAGTCAAGACGTAGAAGATAGTTCCGAAGTGCCAAACAATATTTTACAAAAGGATCAGGACATGCAATTGCAATGTGCCACCACATTGGCTTTACCCAAAATTAAGTATTATCTTGGGTAGCTACCGCTTTTCAAAGATCCAGGCTACATTCAGACCAGAAGGACCCAAGGAGATTGATCTAGAAGAATATGTGGTTACTCACATTGATCGAATGCGAGTCTTACCGTATTGTGCCGTCCAAACATTTGTAGAAATGGAAAAAGAGTAGCAGCGCATGGTACAAGTTGTACCGACCCTAAAGCCCACAATTACACAAATGATGAGGGACAGAGGAGGGGGAGTAAGAAAATATGTGAACGTACCGGTGGAAATGTGTAGATAATCCCATCAATGACAACCTTGATCGATGGTGGCTGAACTGCGGCTACGTAGATTTGAGCGTTATACTTGGACTTCAGATCTGGGAAAAGCCTTTTGTAAGACTTGAAATGAAGGCAATGAGTGGGCTCTTAGGGGCTTACCAGGCTTATCAGGGCTACGAACAAGGTGCAGTTGTCCAAAAACGCCGCCTGAGAGGCATTTTGCGTGGGGAGGAAGAAGGCTATCCATATAGGTAGAGAAGAGATGTAGAAGAATCTACGTGTATCGAACAAAGGCATGAGCCTCGAACCACGTGGACTTTGCATAGAAAGTGATAGATATTAGCACTTGCCATCGTATCATTGGGTAGATAGTCCTTCCATGGAGAGACAGTACTTCGAGAACCAGAGTCCCATCTAAATTCGCCAAGGCAGCTCCCTCGAGCCAGCTCTAAAGCGAAGCACGAGAATTTAGATTGAAACGCAGTGTGCACGACAACAAATAGGAAAGCGCTCTTTAATAGAATAGTTAATGGACTAGCATATGTTTACAAGCCTTAAAAAAGCCGTGAAAGATTAAAATTCAATGCATTTAAAGCTTTGACCTTGTAACCGAAAGACTAGATAGCTCTGCTCCTTAGTAAGCTCCAGGAACCGAATAAGCGTTGGAAGGGTGACAATATGCTGATACCGTCCCTTTGCTAACTGTTCAAGTGTATTCAGCGTGGTTGCTAAAGGCAAACAGAAGGAAAGCATGTGAACAACGCAAGACGAAGGAGGAGGAATGGTAACAACTCACATCCAATGAGTACGGCGTCATCTGAAAGTTTTGATATTTTCGCATTCACTGAGGCAATTTCATCAACTACACGACGAAGAATGGTACCATGCAACCACTACGAACAAAGAACATTATGAAAACAAGTGGGAAACAAACAAAAGACGAAAAATGATATGGGATAGGTGAGCATTCACCCTGCGAATGTCCACTGTCCATCGGTCCAAGTCGAGGTCGGTCACATTGTTAGTTTTCCAGTACTGAAAGAACAGAGAATCCACAGCCCATAGAGAAAACGTATAGATGGCCGAACACCTTAATAGTCTTGAGTTAAGTTACAATTTTGGTGACATGACCGCCCATCCATGGCCATACAACCTAATACGACAGGCTTCACTACCTCAAACACGATTCTCAGCGATAATGACTTACTCTTCGCCAATAAACATGCTTGATTTGTATCCTATCTCTTGACAAAAAAACATTTGAACGTTTACCAAATGTAAGGAAAAGCTATTAAATCATCCTACTTCAGAGGCGTTTTTCTCTGGCGCAGTGGCAACCTTTTGGCCACGACACATCAACCTCTCAAATCCACCATCGTCATCACTTCCAATGGATGAAAAGCCGTTACCACCAAGAGCACTATCTTTGCGATCACTGGAAGTTGAATTGATGCTCCTGGCAAAGTTTTTGCCAATATCCAAGCAACTGCTAGAACTGAGGGAGGGAGAAAGTTGGTACTGCAACGGAACAGTCATGGTGGAGGGCGAGGTGGATGAGTAGGTACCCCAACGTGTCAATGAGGTGCGACGTGGCGTCGCAGTTGCTAGGGGTGACGACCAACTCTGATCGGAGCGAACGGAAAGATTGAAGCTGATAGCAGAGGTTGACCTGGCTGAACCACCTGCGATAGCCTGAGTTGGCGCTGCAGCGAACAAGTGATCAAACTGAGAATATAAATGGAACCCAGGAAATTGGCTGCATTGTGTCGAATCATGATCGCATTCCTTTTTGGTCTCCAATAATCCAAACCTCATGATAGTAGTATGAAGTTCCGGTCTGTTCTCCAATTCATTAGACCATAAACATGTTAACTCGAAAATCTTGAATCTTAGGACCTTCAAGAGTAGCATGCACTATACTAAAATGTGGAAGAACATATCTTCTTGTATGTAGTTAGCAAGCAAAATTGCCCCATTATTTCTAATCTACAGCATACTTACACAACAAAACGTCTCAAGTGATGAAAGGACTTACAAACAGATATGTTGGGTTGGGAGGTATCACCCAAAAGACGCATAGTAGAGGTTTTGCTAGGACACCACGACGTTCGACTACGATCCACCATCATTTGATTTGCTCCTCTGCTAGTTGATAGGCTTGGAGAGGAGAAGCAAGAGCCGAAGACGGGCGAAATGGAAACCGATTTAGAAAAAATGGTAGGCCCGAATCGGCCCTTACGTACTGAACCGCTGTTAGACGATTTGATTGCTAAATTACATGCAGTAAGTCAATACATAAAAGCCGTACCCCCTGTCCCTCTCGATTCAAACAAGTTCAATGAAGTGCACAAACAATAGATATATCTTGCAGTCGAAATGCAGGTAAGACACAGCAGTGACACGGCTACGACAACGTCATTAATGAAACGACTGAACTCACTTATTATTTGTAAAACTAGGAAACCTAGACTTACACGAGGATAATGCAAGAATACTGCACCCGGATTCCTGTAATGAATTATGCAACCATAAAACGAAATCTTACAAAAAAGCCGATAGCCATAGAGCAGCAATAAGATTGACAACGGCCCATAGGAATGAATGGAGAATGTCATTTTTCCGAAATCTCTCAACATTTCTGTTAGCAAAGCTTGCATCTTCCCAAACCAATGAGTCCATGACAGTCTGAATGATAAAATATTAATTTCGCGCGATTTTTTGAGACAGTGAACCCTATCCATAAGGATAAAAAATATTGTAAACAAGTAGACAGGTAAAACAGAATTACCAAGATAGGTCAACCGGCACATGGAAGTGGAGAAAAGAGTTATCACAATAATACATTTTATAATATTTGACCGTAATTACTTTAGTGCACGACAGATTCAGAGGAGCGTCTACCAAGATGACTTCGTGCTCTTGCCCAAGCCGTTAAATAATGCGCTTCGCGAAAAGGACAGATTAACAAGTGTTTCCTAAATTTAATCATGTTTTAACAATGCCCTAACGTTTTGTTCAAAAATTTTTGCCCGAATCATCAGTTGTAAATGATGGATCAGTACACCCATGGTAGTGCACTATAAAATTTGCTTGAGGCAGTAATTGCGGTCATCAGGTAGACTGCATGCAAGGCCAGTATTTGTGGCCGTTCAATGCTGAGACCATTTTTCAGGTGCTGAGGGTCTGGGAAACTGTGAGTAGGGCTATTCTGTAATGTCTCGAACACAAGAATATCAAGTACTTCTTTTGAATAGCCTCTGAATCTAAGTAGACGGAAAATTAGCAGACCTTCGCTCATTTTTATTGCAAAAAACACACTGTGGGTTTAGTGAATCACAATCTTTGTGGCCGTTTTACCAGTGAGCATAAATACAACCATTACGTTTGAAGGGGATTAATGCCGTCATGTCCGAATATTTCGCGATAGCACACGCCAAATGGATGTTTCGTAATGTGTTTGTCATATATGCTAGCGTTTAAGTTGTCCTTTATAGGATAGATGCGGGAACCGAATTGGAACGTAAATCCCGTACGTGAGGACCGTGGGAATCGCTCTCCGGATGGTATCTGTTATTCGGCTCATCTATACTTTTATCCCCATTCTTCCTGCATTCAATGCCTAATAAACCTACTGCAATAAACCCTCTCCTGGAGTCCGTGGTTCAAGAACATGAGAGTAGGCAGGCAGTCCCTACAGTGCCATTTGAGAAATTAAAAAGCAGAGGTGGATTAATATGTCTATAAATTTGACTCTTTTTCCAAAAGTTATACTTCTGCTAAAATGAATTCCTTTTTATGCTTAGAAGCATTTAACTTCATTTGTAATCTGCCTTCACATATACAGCTGTTAACAGCCGACGCTTCGCTATGACGCCAAGAGTCAATTTTTATTTTACTGGATCGAGAAGGCTGCCTTTTGGATTTAGTCTTGCATGCTGGCATCACTGCTGTTAGGCTTCGGGCCTTTTCCTGGTTGGTCATGAGTTTTATCTATAAGTAAGTGAATTCACCACTATCGCACGAAATGATGGAAGACAGCATCGTAATTTCGGAAGCATAGATAGCAAGACTTAAAGTCTGTGAAGTTACACACACATTACCATCTAGTGCAGCAAGAAATCACGGCCGAATGGCAGAAAATATATTACTTGCATATGCTGGAGGCCATCTAGTCGAGTAGAAGGGCGTTCTGCGCAGGAATAATTACTGGCTTAATCACTCACCGAGGTGTGAGCTTTGTCGAAGTCCTGTAAATTATTAAGGTAAGAAGTCGTAACAGCAAAATATTTATTGTAGAGGGTTTAAGAAATGAGTGATACTGTCACAAACGGCTCCAAAGTTTGCGTACATTCTCGCTCATTTTGGTGCGCCGAAGTTTTGTTGACATTAGAAGTTTCAAAATGGCACTGCTGGAATTTCATCAAAGTTTCTTTTTAAAAGCAAGGGATACTGAAAATCTCATGTAGAGTTATGAGTGCCTACTTGACGCGTCCTGAAGATCAGCAATCTGCTATACGAAGACACGATAATACGATACTAGGGCAAAATGTACATGCTCCTGAAGTGTAGATACGTAACAAAAATACAAATTTAGACAGTCGAAAGAAAGCCAAATTAATTCTTCCTTTCATGTCAACGACTTCGATCCGCCCACGCTTGACAAGTGAGTTCTGGAGGTGGAGATTTCATTACAAAGCCTATGACATTTCATTAACTTGAGTGGTAAAGGTATAACTGTAGCACTCTAATTGTTAGTTTAGCGCTTATTTTTGCTGGCGAATGGCTTAGGAGGCTGCACCAGTGGCCTCTGAGTCAAGCCAATCTCCGCTAGCCCTTCTGTAGGAAAAAAATAATTAATTCACCCAAGTACTATGACCTCATCTGTCCTCAGAGAATCCTGTAAGCAGTGTAGGTAAAGTCTTGACTTCAATCGCTTTTTCCGGTGTTTCATGTACAAATTGCCGATTGCTTCAGCCCCGTCCAAGTTGAATGACTAAAAGAAAGAAAAGTGTTTGCAACTATTTTTCTCAATACTGCCAGCTATCACCAGTGGGTGTAAGAAAGGAACTTCAGCTGTCAATTTGACTTCACTCCCCACGACTGGTCTTTAGCTTGTTTTGACAACCTGCAAACTATCATCCTCATCTAGCATCTGTGTGTTCGCTTGGGACATTTTAAAACAAGACATCAATTCCATTCACAATTGTGAAGTGTGAATTTGTGTCCTATGCAGATGGCATTTAAACCGTTGGCATTCATCCCATCTGGTCACCGACATGTTCACTCACGAGGAAGTGCTTTGCGTTTTGGAAATAGATGATGAACATAATGGATCTGTAAGTAGAAATACCATTTCAACGTTTAAAGGTATATCACGCGATCTTTGCATCGACTACGTAGGCTTGCTAAAGTAGAGGAGAAAGGTTTGGATTGAAGCATTATGGTCAGTAACGGTGTGAGATTAGCGCCGACGGAAGATTAGCCACTAGCCGTGTAAAATGTCTTCTACACCTCCCTTTAGTTCGCCCACTCTCTGTCAGCAGCCTCAAGCAGTACATTCTCAAAGTGAGGGGATTTCGGTGAATTTTTAGGCACTCAGGCTTACTTTAGTTAAGAGGAAATGGAACTCGATTTAGACATAGTAATTATAAGAGTTTTTTAGTTAAGTGAGACATATAAGTTTTGAGCACATTCACAAGGAGGCTGCGACGTTTAGAAGGTGCTAATTTTAATTTTGCAGGTTCAGCATCCCAACCAGGTTGCGTCGCACTTGATGATGCGATCCAAACAACTCTAGTCTGCTAAGTGAATTTGTCATTTAAATTTCCCATTTTGTTAATCAGTTTATGTATTTAGTTCAAAATTCCAGAAGTCCATAGGATAAGTTATCCCGTGAAGTCTCTGAATCCACCCAGTATCGGCCGGTGCAAGTTAGTAGTCACAGTAGGTAGCTGCCAAAATGTCTTACAGATTTTACAAGCACGTTTCTCTACTAGTATGTTCCGCTAGTTCTAAGCCTCCTTCCAGGGAAGCGTTATCAGCACAGGCTATCCCATGCATGTTCTACATTCGTTGTCTTTTCCTTAATTGACGCTGTCGCAGCTGGGGCACAGCACAAAATTGACCGTGTACTAACGTTGCAGACACCTCCGTGCCAAGGTTGTAGAATCAAAGCACTGAGCTCAATGCAATCGCTCTCATAATTCCCAATGTGGAGGAACAAAGCCTATTTGAAAGCGACTTTATCTGTTCATAGTCGAGCAGAAGAGGTTTTCGTAAACACCATACGCCTTTGCTCACAGGGTCTGAAAGTACGCATTCCATTGGGGCGGTGTTTGGCCTGAAAGGGGCTCTTAAGATGTCGATGCATTATTCGCATGAAAGAGCTGGAAAGATACTCATTCTTAATTACGTGTTTTAGAAAAGAGGTGAGAAGATCGCTCAGTACTGGTGTTCATTTTTAAATGAACATGGATAATGTTTTTAGAACCACTATAATGTGTCATGTTCAAAGAGAAGAAGAACAGTAATTGTGAACAAAGCAGAGGTGGATGCTACCACTAGTACTGCCTTTGAGGATGATCATGTTAGTACGTTTGCCCCTCAGGCGTGGCCTTGCATTTCTCTAGCTTTTCGGTAATGTCAGTGGCTTAAATTTATCAGGATTTGTGCTCCGACTTTCCTCCAGAGATTGACACAAAGCAGTTTGCGCCAACTCGTCTACTCTGTACTGGGAACGCCGTGCCTTGTAAGTGGGCAAGTCTCGACCACAGCCCTTCACACGTTTTGTTAACTCTTGGTTTTGGTTCTATGTCCTCTTAGAGCTCCGAAGTTGTACAATTTTACTGGTCAGGTCTTGACACAACACACTGATGGTGATGAAATCTGTTACTAATCTTAACGGAAAACATAATAGTAGTACGAATTTGTGGAGGAGAGAAGTTTTAGTTACTTCTAAAGGAGGGCCTAAAATGACGTTCACCTTCGCTAACCACCTCAGTGCATGATCTTCAAGAAAGCGATTGACAGCTAAGCTGCCTCAGGTATTCACGGGAGTATGCTGATGAGGTTGCAACCGCAGTGGCTAGTTCATGGGTGTTTTCCATTACAACGCCGTCTAGGTTGCAACGACCCACAGAAGGGATGATTAAGGTGGCAGTACATTGGTTCGCTTGTTTGCTTTAGCCTCCTGTTTTCATTTTGTAGCCACCTGAGGTGCTGATCTCGTTCTTCCACTGAGGAGCATGTCCTCCGAGCCGCGTCGGCAGCTCCCTGATTGTGTTATCCACCGGCAATGCAATTTCTATCCAAGCATTGTGTTGCACTCCTTTAACAGTTCCATTCTCAGTTCATTGAAAATGCTGCAAACTTTATTATTTTGAAATGATGCAAAGCCTCCTTGGTTAACGTTTATGCACTTACCAAATAAGGAATTTCAATTTAGAATTTTCTTTTAAATTTGATTTTAATAATGAATACTCTAGTTCTATTTGTGAGTCATTAAAAGGGCATTTATAGGCAATTTTTAAAATAGCTATTGCGAATCCTTAGATTCTTTTCCATCAGTGCATTTAAAAGAAATATGCGTTTGCTCAAACGCATTTGTCTGCTCATTTCACAGGGGAGAATAAATGCAAAAGACGCCGTGAAATAATTTTCAATTTTTAAAGCCAACTTAATGCCAGACAATATTTCTTCCTCGAGAGAAAGGAAGAGCTTTACAATTGCAGTAATTATGGCAGTAATTGAGATGACAGACTGAATTGGCGTGGAAGTGGCTCATTGGTAAGAGTTTGATCAGAAAATGGCACTTTGAAAATTCGCCCACTACCTCATGCCTTCGAAGTGGCAGCTCCTGGCACTGGTAGGAAAGGGCCAACACAAGAATTCCACAACTTTGTGAGAAGTATAGCCAACCCAAGATCACTTTCAAAGGAGAGTAGAAGCCCTAGTTAGCATGCTTTAAGGCTCCGTTAGGCAAATCAACCCAAGTTTTTTAGGGCGTACACGTGAAGTGCAATTAGAGGTGATCGCCTGCTTTGCCGTCTTCTACAGAACACAACCAAATGGGGATGACTTAAGCCAGACTATTTTATTCGTTAAACCAAAGTTCACCAATTCTGATAGAACGCTGTTTCTACGGTTGGAGAGACAACAGTTCTTTTCATTGTTGAAAATCTTCGCCAAGGCAAAAAAGTCCTTCTCTTGATTAACACCTTCACCACCAAAATCTGTTTCGAAGAGCAGCCGACATCACAGGCTGAGGAGTTGCCATGTTTGTTGGTTACATTATTTATGCAAAATTTAAAAAATGGTGACTGCTTTCACTATTTGACACTTGGGAAATCTGTTTGTGATGGATTATTTGGTATGAAAATGGTTGAATAGTTTCTGCAAAGCACCGATTCTTAGTTCTCTTTCGGTGATCGCCCGCATACTTATCTTAACACTATCGAAGACTACAGAATTTTAGGTGTGTGTTTCCTTATCTTCGACATCATACTGCAATTTATTCATAACACTGGGAGCTTCAGGTTCAAGTGCTTCAAAAGCCGTGGATTTACTGCCCACGAGGTGGCCAATGAGAGGTCGAGAGGAGGAGGTGGGGGCGGAGGGTCGTTGAACTACAATGTGCCATCTGACCAATCCGCAGTGAGGGTTTCGTGGTGTACGCATGGATTGTACGAGGTACAAATCCATCTATTCAGCTACATCGTGTACATCCTATTTATTTCTCATCCCAGTACCAATTGGTGAGTGCTTCGTTTAAGCCATCTATCTGTCTGTATTGTTTTCATTTCACTCTTAAACCTCTGTTTTCCTTCCCACCAACCCCTTGCCCACCTTCATCTTGAATTTCCAAAAAATAAGAACATTTTTAGTTTAGTTTATTTGTTTGATAATCGACGTCTATTTCACTTATCATACCCTTAATTGCGTCTAGTGTCGTGATGACGGAACAAGGACGATTTCAAGGTGCTCTCATCTTTGGACTGGTGGTAGGACTTGTAATCGGATGTGTACGAGGGGAGAAACCGGACACCCTGCGCATCTTGACTAGACACCAACAGTACCGCAGTTTGACACACGCAGCGGATATGCTGAAAATGGTCAGTTTTCTTCCCATTCCTTATCCCTGTACTGCATTTGACTTTGATCACTTGTGCTAACACTTAAACCTCGTGAACGTCAATCGAGTGACACCTACCGACCAGTGCGCGTCATTTTACTACGATTGAGCACCAACTTAGTTAAACAGTAGCCAATGTGTAAATGTGGCAGCAGTAAATCAGCAGAATCTTATTCCAAAACTGCCATTCATTTCAGGGTACATTTAGCTGCTGTTGTTGTTGCTGCTGTCGTTGTTATTTTTTCTCTCAACACCGAAAAGATGTTCTGTTCCTTGTCAAAATAATAGTCTCGTACAGAGTTGCAATGGGCAAGGATGTGGTAGCGCCAACTAGGAGTGGTAGCAGTCGTAGTAGCCTTAAAGCCATTTCTGACAGCCCAGAAGGTCATAAAAATCAAGTGAACGGGGAATGGCCTCACCCAATGCTGAAAAGGTGGGCAACTTGGGGTTAATTAGACCTGACTACGAAGCACTAGTGGAGATGTTAGTCAGCGGTCAAATGGGGCCACAATCCATTGGCTAGCGGTAGTAACAGGGCGTCCTCGTGCCGATTTGAATTACGACTGTGTGGAACATGATGGTGTCAGAATCTACAGGACCTAGAATAGTGGCATCAACGAGAAAGTTTTTTATGAATAGCTCGATATTGTCCTTGTAGAAGGCAGAACCTGTAGCTCTTGATAAAGTAATATCCTCTTACTTCCGGAACTACAGACCTCAGTATGAGACAATGCATGGCTTTGAATTTCTTGATTCTAGGTTTTCTATTTCACAAACCATTCTAGAATTTTACCACACAGAGTAAAGTTTAGCTATGTCTTTGGTGCACGGTATTGGTGTGTGAGCGTTATACTTAGAATTTCCACAAGTGTTGCCTTCAAAGCTGGTGAAGTGTAATTTAAATGATAGACATGGAGCGTGAATCTGGAGAGGATTGCCGCCTCAGTGGTGGAGAAGTGTCCCACATCGGTGGAGGCGGTGCGTTCTCAGCCGGAGCTCCGTGACCTAGGCGCTAATCTCGGCTCTGAGCCCTATCCTCCAACCCTGCGGGATGGCTATCCCGAGGACATCCAAACCTCCATTATCGACCAGTGGGGATCCCAACGCTCCCACTTCAACCCTGACAGTGGATGTCCCACCCAACCCTGTGACTCTTGGTGGCAGGTAATCACCTCTCTTTTGTTTAAACTACTGTCAACTGTTAAAACTGGCGTCAATAGACAATGCAGGATAAAGTGGTAAAAGAAAGGACTACAATAAATGTCCTCAAATTTCCACGTTTCAATGAGCTATGTAAACGTTGGTCAAAAAAGGGGATCTCTTTTTCTGACAAGGTTCATTATTTTGAATATTTCATCTAGTTTGAGTTCTTTAATGTGCGTTTTTACTGTTAAAATGTGTTCGTTTGGAACATTAGTGATTTTACAAAAGGGTGAGTTAATGTGGGAAAGAACACGCTCTTCTCAATGTGCTAAAGAGTCGACTTTATTTTCCAGAGCTACTAATTGGAGTGGTTGCAAAAAAAACAAAAAATAACGTGAAATGGGTAGCAAAACTCCGTTCGAGTAAGGAGTGCCACTAAGTAAGTGCAGATTTTCAGTGAGCAACTTCACGCTTAAATTTGGTGTTCATATTATTCATGGAGCTTGTCGGAGTGTCAACGGTCTCTGATTGCTCTTTTGGAGACAAGTAAAGTTGCTCTTTTACCTATTTTTTTCAAAGATAATTTACGCTGCGAACCAGAAGTCTTGGTAACTTATCATGGGAAGTGCATGGTGTGAGGCCGTTTTTCAGCTCTCCTTTGAGGTAAATATTCTCACCAAGGAGGACTTTTTTATCGAAGTAGTTTAGTTTTTATTGGCGGAGTGATTAAACAAGGAATGTGGCAGTTCATTTATAAAGGTATACTCGGATGACAAATTGTTACGTTGGATGTTAGCTGTACCTAAATCAGTGTCTTGAAGATGGGAATTTGATCCACTGGAAGGAGGCTTGGGAACCTTTTCAAGACGTCTCAAGAACGATTTTCCACCAAGTAGATTTTCTAACCACTTAGAACGTAGTAGATGAACTACCTTGTCTGGATTTTATTAAATAATCTTGCCTTGCTTACCCTTTCCAAAGGTGTAGGTGGGGAATCGGGGAAAAAAAGAATAATAAGGCCTCATTTTTCGAAAAAATAACAATAAACTGCGGCAATTCGCCAACACAGACCAAGCGACAAACACTCTCTTGACACATGGGTTAAGCATTACCAATTCCAGCTCCTCCCTAATCCGCCTAGTACGAATCCGTGCGTGTGAAAGGAATAGCAGGTGTTAACAAACTGTTTTGCGCCTTCCTTTTAAAACGGTTTGTCTTTTTTGCCAAGGAGTGTAAACGATGTGACACTGCAATGCAAAAAGCGCCATCTCGATAGACGTGTCCTCTGCCCACCCTCGAGAACGCCTTTTTTTATGTTTTAAAAACAAATAGCTGAAGACATTAAGTATTGCATTGGAACTGGAAACTTTTGCGCATCTTGGGCGAATTACGCTTTCTTGCTTTGCGTAGGTAGTTTGGTCGAACGCATCCCAGGTCGGCTGTTCACTGAAGGTCTGTGGAGATAAATCCGTCATGGTTTGCATCTACAACTCAAGGTATGCCTTTTACATTACTTTACTTTCTTTTAACAGCAAAACAAAATAAAGGCGAGTTGTGACTTTAGTAGAATCGGTTAAAACGCCATCTGACCTCCTCCTCCTCCTCCTCCTAAGGATGAAATGCAGAAGTAACGTTCCTACCAGTCGTTCTTATTTTGTCGTAATTGGAAATGAACTTCGTAGGGTGGAAGCTTAATTCATTAAAAGCGATAGCAACTTGAATAAATCGAGGTCGGAATAGTATTGCCTGAAATAGTCGTTTGCCTTAGTGGCGATGCCCAAATAGACTGACTTGAAACCTCTTCATCAGTCATGCATTTTAGTGGGCATTTACCTATTTATTTGCAGTTTTATGAAAAAACTCAAATATCGACAGCACTTTAAGATATCATGAAAATACTGTTATTATCATCATTGGGGCTAGTAAAATTGGGCAGAAATTTTACCACGTTTGCGAAATTACAAGTGAGAATTCTCTTTTCTCCGCCAATTGAGTCAATGTGTGTGTAGCCACGCCCCTTAAAAAGACCTTAGAAAATCACTTTTCATGCATGAAAGACATTTTTTAATGAATTGTGAATACCTTAAGCTTCATTTCTCGTTCCACTTTTGGCATTATTGCAAATGCTCTTTTGTAAAGCGATCCGCTCCTATCACACACCTCTACGCTTAGCATTTTTCCCTAGCAAATTTGAAATTTTTTAGACGCTGCGAGATTTGTGGCGAGTCAAAAGCTCACCCAATTTCACTCCCACCTTCTCCTTCCTCTTATTGTGAATTCGAGTTGATTCGATGGAACATTCTTCGTTCGGGTATTTTTTTTTCATCTTACAGGGCCAATAACAACACAAACGCCCCATTCAAGATTGGAAAGGTCTGTTCTGCTTGCCCCTACGGCTACAGCAGGTGTGAGGAAGAAATGTGTGTGGCTGATAAGAATCCACAGATTGAACCGGAGCCCGTCCCAGAGTTCTCTCCTGCCGCCTCCAACACCGGCAGCAAAGTTAACACCGAGAGTACTGACAACGGCAGTGACGGCTACACAGTTCCCGACAGTACTAACCGACTGACAATCCTCCTCACAACATGCATCTGCCTTTTCCTTCTCACTCTGCTCGCCTAAAGTGACTCTGGGCTTAGATGGATATCTTTTTTTCTTTTTTTGCTTCCATTGTCTTCATTGTTTCTTCTCCACTTCCTATCTCGCTCTTTTTACTGTTTCAACAGTCTTCCGGCCTTGCTGTACACAATGATAATAACATTCACTCTTCCACTTTTTGATTTCCTTCTGTCCATTCCTACCCTAAACCTAGGCTCTATGCATCACTCGCACTCACACTTGCTCTTACCCTATACTTATGTATCCAACATAAGCCACGTCCTGTTGACTAGCTACTCGTTTATCGAGTGTATGTGCTCCCCACTCCTCTTTATGTCCTCTCCTCACTCCCCCTTTGCCCAATTTGCACAACTATCAAAGTTATGATTCGAATAACCTCTTCTCGAAGTGACGTCAGCGTGATTTCTTGGTGGCATTGATAGACATTACTGACTTTTAACCGATTAAATGATAGTAATAAACGGAAAATAACGTGGTGTAAATATTTTGATTTTAAAGAATTAAGCTAAAGGCGACTTTGCGTTTACTATTTTCGGTGCTTTGGACTTTTATAAGTCTTTATGATCGGTTCAAGTTGCCTTTAGGGAAATCGAAGTGGGTCGAAACGCTTGTTTGGCAGTTCGTGGGGGGGGGGAGAGGGGGGGAGGGGTAAACAGTTAAAATTGTTGCAGTTAACAGGACCTTAAGTTAAACAAACCTTGTGGATTGGGCTAAACATTGCACAATTTCATGAGAAAGTGGTAATCTGTAGTACTTTGTTTTTTGGGTTGGAAAGCTAGGTTTTCGACGAAAGCAGCACCATCATCGTGCTGGCTGTCACATGATTCCTTAGCAGTGTTTGCACCAGCACGGAGGCATGACGATGGCACAGTAGAATTATAAATTGTAGCTACATAAAATCAAGCAATTGATCAAGTGCTTCTGTCCTCCTTTAAGCGCAATAAATGTGTTGATCCTCCCATGTACCCCATCATAAAGTAATCCGTGCAGAAAGTGAAAGTCTCCTCCTGTCACTTGTGTTTGTCGTCTAATTTGCATATAACAGAGACCACATCGGACTGCAATGCAGATATCTCATCTCTATGCTTCTGTTGGGCGCAGACTTTCGCCCTGTTTGAAAACTGCAAACGAGCAGGGAAAAGCGCAAGCGGCCACCGATGTGTTGCCTGCAAGACAGCACGGACACCAGTCCCGAGGTCGAGTTGAAAGGAACCCAATGCCCAGTCAGAATAGATATTATTAAAATTAAATATTTACGCAAAACTCCTCATTATTCCCCTACCAAAACCGAGTTTTAATCAAATGCTGAGTCCTTTGGTAAAGCCACTGATTAAGTAAGGCGATTGGCGTAAACATAATGGTAATATTTAAGCTAATAATTAGTTGTGTGGAGGCCCAAGTCAAGGATCACCGCAGTTGCATTTAAACTTTCATATGCCCTTAAAGCATCATTTGCAATTAATTCACATCAAACATAGCGAGATATTAGGGATGTTCTGCTTCCACCTTTTGGGAATACAGAAAAGTTTAAGGTGATGCATTGATTTTTCAAATGGAGTTACTTTATACTGAAAACCGGAAGTGATATTAAGTCCTGTAGCAAGCAAATAAGTCATAAAAGGAAATCCTTTAAGAAGGTTCTGAGGATTACTTATTCTAAACTTAATGCGCCTTTGCGATGACGCTTGTTACGGTGGCGTGCCCTCGGACAAGGGCCACGGCACCATGCGGTTGTTGCTGCGACCTGCAAGTAGGGATGGGCTTGGGGCAAGTAATCCCCCACGGTAACATCATCTTGCCCATACAGTTAGACACACACACAATTAACAAAACAAAAATAGTCCTAGCGGTGGGAGTGCGAGGCAAATCTAGATGCTACAACACGCCAATTCACTTTCTGCAGCAGTTGCTTTAGACATTCCCACATACGTAAAGGCTGAACTCCCTCAAAGGTTGATATATCATCGGCTTACGAATATGACCAGTCTCTGAAGATATTTTACATCGCAAATCGGGTTTACCAGCACCTTAACCAGCCTCGATGAGAAAATGGAACAAGTGAATACAGATAAGAAGTTGTTCAACCCGACCTCCGATTCCTTCTCCTTTCTTGTTCACAAAAGAACTCATTAAGTCGTCAGATGTTAGGGTCTTGACGAAAAGAATTAACATGCATTGCCAAGATGTTTGCTCTACCACAGACATTAAAGAAGAACTTTTTAATATGAAAGGCGTAAACTTGCTTTAAATTCATAGACCTCCAACAACAAGGCCATATAAAAATAATTTCTTCAGATACGTGTGATGTGAACCCATTTAAATTAATAAGGCCCTTCGTGCATGAAGCCTTTGTGGCGATACAAAATGCTTTTGCTTTGGGTGCCAAACGATTTAAGCGCGGGCAAGAATATCCCATTCACACAGCATTTCCTCCTATAGCATTTACCACAGAAACTATGGTTTTTTGGATGGAGAAAAAACTTCATCGACCACACGTATCACACCACCGAATAGGCAGAAAGATGGATTTGTGGCGGATCACGCACACTGCCGATGCAAAGAGGTCCAATTTGTATTTACTTTCTGTGGCTTACCATTTTGCCCTTAAATCTTTTAACGTTTGGACGCCTGACAGTGGAAACATGCGCAGTGGCGTTACCAGAGCTAAGAGGTCATACGACAAAGGAGGGATTAACCGGTTCATTGTAAGGATCTTGGAGCCCTCAGTCAAGTGCCATGAGCCTGCCTTATGACTGCGTATTCATACAAATTTCCCCGAAGAGATCAGATAAGAAGCGTTATGGTGGTGCATGTGTCGAGAGCCCTTTTCTGCCCACCTTATTCCTATTAGTGCGCAAAAATGCGGAAATAAAATTACTGCTGATTCCATGAGCGGGCACTAATTTTACATTAGGTAGTGGCCAGGGATGGCCAAAGTTGAATGTAATGTAATGGAGGCGACATGAAGTTATTTATCTGAGGCTGCGCTTTGTTGCTAAATTAGCTACAGAGTTATGCACTCTGCGAGCTTAGGCCATTGCAAAAATGTAATTTGCCACCCCAACAATTTGATAAAATTTGCAATACCGATCTACGAAAGAGCATGGGAGCTACTGACTCTAAGTGGCTTCGTGCTACAAACTGCGAGTTAAATGAACAATTAAAGTGTTTCACAGTCCCCTTTGTCAACCTATCGAATAGTCCGTCATAATGGAACTAACAACGCAATAGAAACATCTATCAACCAAACATTGGAACTCATTTGAATTTTCGAACAGCCGAAAAGATAATTTACCGTAAGGCCAATGGTCCACGACATGCATGATCAGAAACATTGCCTTACTTACGAATAATGTTGAGATAAGGCGAGTGCTCAACACTTGTTTGCCCTTTGTTAGCCATAAGAACGCTAACTATATAGTAGTTAGTGCGAACGGGCAAGGCGTGAAATAGCATCGTGGCAATAAGGCCTCACGTCTGTTCCTCCTCATCACCCTGTTCCCACTACTCTGCTGCTCGACATACACCTTTCTACTTGGAGTCTGGTTAACTGGTGGATTTGTGAGCAGGCACTGCGTGCTCCCTTGGTTACTTCCATAAACAGTTCTGTGGCAAGCATTTTTTTGATGGCTTGTATTAAGGCTTGTGAGGCTTCCAACGTTAGTACCTTTTCAACATACCACGAGACTAAACCATTTGCAAGAGTTTTTTAACACACTCCATCGACCACAGTGTGGTGTAACAACAAAGGTCTGGATGACAACCCTTTAAGACCACGTTCGCCTTAGGTACTTACCAGAAGGCAACGTGGTTTGGAGACCATGTCGGCTGGATAGAGTCCCAAAACCAAGTCGGCACACACATACAAAGGACTAAAATGCATCGCACCGGGAGGATAAACAAATTTGTATTTTAAATTAAAATCGTAGTTGTAAAAGTTGTAGCGAATAATCGAACTTGGCTGCTAACTTGCATAAATTTTGCTCATCTAAAACAGTCATAAGGCGTAGCTAACTTCAGGAAAATAATATAACAATTTACCACCAAAAATAGCAACAATCATTTGCCACGAGACACGTAGGTAATGTTAAGGCTGAAAATTTGTGCTTTAGGAAGCCGAATTATGACAACTACACTGCCTAAAAGCCCTTTGGTTGTTAATGCGGTGTCATGTCTAGGCTTGGATGTCTCCAGACCTTCCTCATGCTATTACAGCACATCTTTTCATCGCCAAACTGTTCTGGAGCGACCCAAGTGGTGCAAATGAATTTAATCCAGTTAAATGGGTGGACATCGAACTGACCTCTCCTCTGATTAATTCAAATGTCGCATGACTTTAAATGAAACCAAATTGCACTGGAGTAAAGAGGCAGCTTTGATACCGCCTTTTGTAGAAGATGCGCAGTTGTCTGAGTAATGCATCAAGAGACGTAGGCTTCGCAGTTCCCCGAAATCAGCTGTTGAGTCGAAATTGAGAGATTCATTTGGTGGTCGCATTATCTGGACCCTTTGGAATGGAACCCACACGCAGGGCTTGCTACGATCTTGGGAATGCCTCAAAACATTCAACTTTTTATTGGTTAACTTCCACTCGACACAATTTTCTGCCTCTTTTCCTTTTCATCCTCCTTTTTTTAATATTGCCACATCAGAGGCGGAAGTGTCCCTTTTTAAGTGGGCTTTTAGCTATTCCGCTTTAGTGACATTTAACCTTTATTAATATGCATTTTGGGATATTACATGCACATTATTAGCCGAAATCAAAACAAAACCTGCGTTGCTATTGAGGATTACCAATCCACTAGAACTTCAAAATGTGCGTAGGCAAATGTCTTTAGTAAAAAGTTCGCAGACTTCCTTTCGGCGTCTGTTGAGTGAGAGGGAAGGAGCGAGGTCTGCGGAAGGGAAGGATGCGTAGAGGGAATTAAATGAGACGCTTTCAAGTGTTTCTTGCTACCACCTCACCATTCCGTGTACAACATTATCGGAACTGCACGAGGCTGGGCTGATGGTGAAGTACGCGATTTGAGGAAACACAGGCGACTGCAGTAAACACATTTATCCCATATGAGTGTATTATTTTTGGTAGTTAATTGGTTTCTATCTGCTTGAGCATCGTCAACATTCTGAGCCATTCCTGATGAAAAGATCTGGAAGATTACAAAGCCTGACGTCAGGATAGAAGCAAGAAGACACATTAGAAAGTCGGCGCAGTCATTGAATGCACATTTATGTTATGGTCCTCTTACCGGTAGAGCGTAATTCCTGGGCTGTCTGTGGCCACTCATGCAGTTTAACTGCCATGAATCTTCATGCGAGTCGGCAATGGGGCTTTGAGAATCAGTAGTCTGAGGAGGAATTTTGGACAATAGTTTCAGAAAAGATTCATAATAGGTAGGTCTCCTGAGGGATGCAAAGTAGTTTGGGGTGGGGGGGGGGGATAAAATCATTTTAGAAATGGTGTACAAGAACGGGAGAGGCATGTAATGGTAGTTTTGTTTAAAATGTCTCCCACTTTTATTAAAACATGGTCAAACGATCAAAAGCGCTTTTTTTGCAAGCCTTGGGAAAATCAGGCATTCGGTGGCACATCCGTAAGGCACCAGGCTTGTTATTAATAATGCGGTATGGATGCGCTAACCGCCACTACTGAGGTTGCCAGGTCAACACCGGGTCGCATTGAGGCTAAAAGGAGGAAAAAATGCAGGTCGAGATATGGGAGACCTACAATTAATGTAACAAATACGACTCCGGAAGGGGATTTTGCGAACACTTTCCCTGTCGCTAGCTCATAGGTCAAGCCAAGTGGTTATAAAATGTCAATCACTTTAATAAGGTGCAGAGGCAAAACGTACTAAAGTGGATACTTGAGGGCAGGTAGTGACAAGGCCTAATCAACCCTTGCAGTGCAAGCAACTGTAAGGCCTTGCCTTGAAAGCAGTACCACCCACTTACTCAGTCGCCCATCCACCAATTCATTTGATCTGTACATCTCGTGTTCAATCATGCACGCATCCGTTCATTCCCTCTTCTATCCAAGCGCATTGGTGCACGCATAAAAAGTCACTTTAGCTGGGCGCACTTTCACTTCTTTGCTGTTGACGTCAACGCGTGATGAGACGGAAAAATCGCAACTGCTTGGTCGACGTTTTCAATACAACCTCTTTTGTCATCCTCTTCAAACGGGGTTGCTGCATACTGTGTGCCATTAAAGTAAAGTCCACAGTGTGGTGCTCTGCTCATTTTCCTGCTTTGAACCGAAGTCCTCTTTACAACCAACATACTTCCCGTGGTAGTTAGTTCAGAGAAATGGGACTGAAGGAGTGGACAAAGTGGAAATAAAGGAAGTTTCGGGCATTACCGCGTAAACCAACAAACGGGAGAGGCGGAGACGTGAGTCATTTGCAACAGGCATAACTCCGTGGGAAAAAAGCTTGTGCCTTCCTTATGTTTCCTTTTTTTGCATTTGAACATCTCATCGAATCAGAATGGGAAGTCCGAGTGTTTACCCTCCATGCCCTATTTATAGACATAACGTCTTAGCTTGATAGCCACGGTGGTTAGTAGAGCGATCGCGTTAGCAATCGTTCCTTGAGTGAAATTGGTGTTTCCATCTTTGTTGAAAGGCCAGATCATGGCAACCACTTGAGGAGAAGATTTTAACAAAGCGTGCTTTCGAACGCGCAGTAAAGAAAAAATCATGCGAGGCATTACAAATTAGTCAGGAAATAGGTCTAATCACATCAGCTATTTGTGAAAGCGCTTTTGATGCAGATTGCAAGCATTCATTCCTAAACCCTTTTTGATGCCTTCAACTGGTGGATAGTGTGGAAACAAAATCTAACGGCTTTCGTCTTGTTCCCTTTAGTCGGGGCTATAAATTTTGATTGCTTATAAAAATTAGTCATGAACGGTAATTCATTTGTCATTTGTTAATAAACAGTATGATTGTAATGCTTTATTTATTTATTTATTTATTTAGGATTTGTCTGGGCCATGCTCAAGCCCATTTGCTCTGTTCTCTTTGGAATACATGCATCCAGCCTCACTTACTGCCTTCTTCCACCCTGTGGAAAGTTTCGGGACGCTACAATGATTACCACGAATATAAGCCATTTTGCCCTGACATATATTTCTTTTTAATGAATAGGGTCAGCAGATCATTTCTCATTCATTCAGGGGATATTATCGAGTATCGAGTAATTTCCTCCTTGTTCATCCATTGAGATGGGTTTTGGCATTTGAAAATCCCGACTCTTGCCACCCAACACATTCCTGGTTGTTTAGTGTCTTTCTTAAAAGTTCCCACTTTAACTTTACCCTCCAAATTGATTCCACATTTTGAACGGGACCAGATGATAACATAGAAAATTGTTTTTACCAAAGCGTGTCACAATCATATCATGTTGTATGGGGAAAAGTTCCGGTTAACAGGACTTCTCCCAAATGCTTTGAGTGGATACCACTAGTAAGATTTGAAGTGTATCTTTTGGTACAATCGGAAACGGGGACCTGCGAAGGTGATCGAGTGCTGTAGTACTGAGGTTGGCTAAAGCCCTGTTGAAAGCTAATCCAACTAGCCTTGGGCCAAGAGCATTCAATACGAGCTCCACCATTTGAAGCCATTCAAGCTGTTCCACGTGCTCTGCCGCATTAATGAAGTCCATCGCCTTCGAATTAGTACCGACTCAGAGGAAATCATCGCTAACTTTCCCATTCCACCGAAAGAACATACACTTCCCAGGTAGGATTTGTAGAATTAAAGCATAGGAGCTATCGAAGCCACTGACAGCATGGGTTTTGTTTGTTTGGCTGTCGGTTTCGGTTACAGGCGTCTAATTATAAATTGCACCTTCCTCACTTGGACTGGATTCTTGGCCATGACAGTTGCCTTAATCCTTTCTGTACGTCAAATGCATAACCTGTGCGAAGCTGCAAGCCACCCAAGAGGCGCAACAACAAGAACAAGAGCAAAGGATTGCAAAAGTAGCTAGAGTACTGCAGTATTTGACTGATTTCCTCGCCAGTTTTTGCACAGAAATTGTTCTCAAAAACTTCATCGTCCGGCAAAAAGTGTTTTGTTTCTGTTAATTGCTTGCTAGCACTTTCAAGAAAGCATCATAATCGTTGACATTACAAAGCACATGGAAATGCAACAAGTCGACGGGCAACAAATTTAATGCGTCAGCACGATGTTTTTTGGCACTCTTTGAAACGAATTTCACGTGTTAGGCAGGGGATTGACTTCTGCGTTCCCAATGCCGAATGCGACCGCTCTTTCAAATGCTCCAAAGGACCAAAGGGGAAGAGTCAAACAAGTAGTCGATTCCGCTATACCGTTTCATAGACTTCTACTGCACCTTAAATTTTCTGCTACACGACACGACATTGAGAATTTTAATGCAGTCTGTGATGCAAGCTGTTTCGCCTGTACCAATGAACCTCGAAAATATGCCAAAAGTGGATTCCTCCCCAAAATAACAGTTGGGATCTTTTCCATCATAGTCTCGGATTTAAACGTTTTAGCAGTCAATTTTGCACTGATTTTGACCTAGCTAAACTTAAACTGCTGCCTTGTGATGCATTGTTACGGAAGTGCAGTTACTGAAGTTGCATCCTCTTCTTTAACGAAAGTGATTTGGTTATATTTGTGCAGTACTTTACTTCTTTCCTCAGCTTTTATTGTTTACAACAAGCAGCTCAAGACATCCGTCATGATGCCTCACATGGACGGTCTGTTCTCCGGATCATGTTAACAGCTCCTCACTTCCCTCTCCTCAACTCTTCTGAATGTCCATGGCGCACTCTTCACCCAAATCGTTATCTCCTTTTTCACCTTCAATGTAGTCTTGTGTTGCTACATTCCACTATTTTCATGCATTAAAACTATTGCCAAATAATTTTCAAGAATTTTTGCAGAACCAGGAACATTTTACCAAAAGTTTTTTGGAATGTGCAAAATTGTTGATAGTGGGTCTGATTGGTCTTAAGCCAAGACCAGCCCATGGGTTTACTTAACTTCAGTCAACAATAAGGGATGCTTATGTGTCGGAGACACACTCGCATTTCAGCATAGAGGCTCAATCATCTGTCCCACATCCCCAATGCCTCACATGAACTCGTATGTTAATAAATTTAACACTTTGACTCGGAAGCCAAGACTTATGCATCCAACACAGTTTGGAGAAGTGGAAGTCAAATGCTCTAAGGAATTCTTTTTGCCTGATGTACTTGCTTTCCTAGTTTGGTGAGCGAATGAACTCCTTTTAAAGTCGCACCAGATGCCGACGACGTTTCTGCCTTCGCTCACAGACCATAAAAATGAATCATTTCTTTTACGCAGTCTTTTAAAATATCCAGCTTAATGAAAGCATTTGTGGAATGAAGCGCATGAAGAAGTTTGTTGCCTCCTTACGAAGACCTATCACAATTTCCATTCAAAGGCAGTAATGGGAAATGAAAGTTAGTACTTGAAGGAGCCACATTTTTGCGGCACCACATGCTGGTTGACATCAACTACTGTTGTGACTGACGAAAAAAATTTGATTTTCTCAAAGCTAATGAAGTTAGTAGTTTCAATTGAAATATGCGATGTTTGCTTTTCAGTGGGTGGACCTTCAGAAACTGTAAAAGCACAGAACAACGGAGAGGTGCGTCGGTACCACAGCAGTTTTGCGCTCTTATCGATCCTCTGATGATTCGCCCCCACCGAACAGCCAATCGGACATTCGCACGGCCACCTCGCCCGACGGGTGCTGAGGGCATCCGTCGTCGTTCACTCATCTGTCACATGCGGTTGCAATGTCCATCACCTATGCTGCCCCACTTCCGCTTCTTTTCTCCCTATATTCCATTCTCCCTCCCTCTCTCGCATTCTTCCACACAGAAACTTTTTGGAGGAAATTTTTCAACGATTGTTTCCTTTTTTTACACAACAAGCAAGCGTCATGATCAATGCCAGTTGTTCAAATTATTTCATATCGCGTTGGTAACCGAAACTAAGCACTGCGTACCAGGGGCTGTGGTCATGTGCTTGAGAAATCCTTTAGTTTTACGGCGGTTTGAATTTGTCCCTTCTTTCACGTCGCTGGCAAAAGGAAATCTTGATAAGGAAGACAGGTGATTGTATCTCGTAGTCTACCGAAGTCATAAGTGAGGCCTAGCAAGACAAATTAACTAGTCATCCAAAAGACGCATCGCTGAAAACGACCATCGGTGAACGCAATTCGTATGACAAAAGTACACAAATTTGTATTTGTCCTACATTTCAGAGAACGTTTTCCCATAAATATTTCGCATTGTATCAAGGTCCTTGAACGATTGGTAGAAATCATAAATTTGGGAATTGCAAAGTTTAATTCATATGCCCATAATTTTCGCAATGTGTTTGCTTCTATTTTCAACACCGCAATGCACATTTCTTTACAGAAAGTTTTACTTTAAACAAATTTGATTAAGTTGTTTAAAACTGTGATGCCTTTTGACGTGAAATCCTCAATTTCGAAAGTTAAGGACCTTCAAGTACAAACGCTCATTAATCTGTTTTGCTTGCTTAGATGTCCCACCTAGAAAGGGCCTTTATTGACTGTGAGAAAAGGAAATTAGGTCTCAAATTGTTGGATAATGCACACCAATCACTAAACACTCGACTCTACAGGAACATAACGAGCCTAAAATAAGAATATGGAACAACAAAATGGCGAAAAATGGGGAGAAAAACCTTGCGCAACTTTGGGGCCTAACTAATGTATTTCTGATGGGTGACGTGAACTTGAGGGTCGCGCCAATGGTCCTAAGCCAATCCAATATGCCAGAAATTTGTGTTCCGTCCCAGTAGTATGCTGTCTTTGGTCTTCAGGAAAGCGTAGAGACCCCACAATGCTATTTCAAAGATTTCGAACTAATAATCGAAAGTGGTTGAGCTCCCTCAAATATTCCATTGGCGACCCTGCCACCCATTGCAGAATACAGACTGGCAAATTAGTCGACCGATTTCGGTTGTCATCACTTGGAGAGGAGGTGGAATGGCGAGGTGGGAAAGGATTTTACAGCCACTGTCAAGGCTGCCCAAAGTAAGATAAGTGAAGGAGCCTCCACGGGGACCGTTAACATAAACGAGAGTAAGCAGTCACTCATTGTGTCACGTAAGTGCATTTCGTGAAATTGAGTTACGCAATAAACGGAGTACTTTGGCCAAAGTAATGTCTGATTGTCACACTTCCTTCCCATCAGACTTTCTTGCGCCTGAAGAAGGCAATTACTATTTACTCCGTGCTCCTTCAAGGGTAGAGTTTGCACATATGGTATTCCAACAGATTATAAAGGGTAGCTTCAAGTAGTGCTCTCAAGCCACCTTCTGATCGGCAAAAAGCATGCAAGAGTTGGTCCTTCCTTCTTTTTTGGGCAGCCTCATATCCCAATTCCTCGCTTAAACTCGATGGTTGATGAAAAATTATCGAGTTGATGAAGGCTCTAAAGCAAAGGTTGTGGTTTAGAACAGAAGAATGATGATATGGAGTAGGAGAGAGGAAGCTGATGAATTGAGCTGTTTAATTAAAATGCGCTTTTTAAGTGCTCAAGTGTATGGAATGTATTTAAGCGCACGGTTTGTGGACCTTTATAGTATTCCTTAAACATGAACTCACCCACAAATTGTTTTCTACAAAATGATGTAAAAGTTTACTGCATTAGCTGACCCCATCAACTTTACAATTGCTTAAGTGAAGCTACAGCTATGGAAGTCTGGACAACTTTGTGGTTGTTTTATCTAAGACTAATATGACACATCACTACCACTCAACAACAAGATCGCTCCCACCCTGTCACTGTAACGTCAAGTACACATATCCACGTTTCTGTGCCGCAGTACAGTGTTGATTTAAAATAAACAAACTCTCATCACTTTATCGCAAATGTGCTGTAAAGAAATAATGGGGGAGGTTACCAGTTTAAACTTAGAGTGGCAAAAAGGTTCTTTACGCGTTTATTCTCAGCGTCTTAAAGGAAAGAATGGCCTTTAGAGCCAAAAGGAAGAATGTCACTCGAATTCATGCACTTCAAAACTTGGAAGTATGAACGTATCGCTAAACCAAAACATATGCTTGTTTTTGTTATACTCCCAAAGCAGCACACGATTTAAGACAGCATGCTTGTCACGCATTTGTGACCCACCAGCAGAAGGAACGCATAGTGTAAATCCTTCGACCACTTTCCAAAGTATGCTTACCACTAATTTTAATTAAATATCAGTGACTGCTTTTCCAGGGGTCGACAGCTTATCAAGAACAAGAGTTGGAAAAATAGTAGCCGCGTTTAGCTAGCACCAGAACTTAGGAAGGTTTGTGCGTCGAGCATAAGCATTCCCCACTCGAAGAGCAGATCACAAATTGTCTAATCGCCTGTGCCCATGCCTAATCGGCGAAAAGAGTTGAAAGTGATTTTTGTACGCATTCAAACGACTAACAGGAAAAGTTGGACATCTGCTTGTCCAAGTAATCGGTTTTGTAACAAAATGCGAATTTTCTAAACATAAGATAAATAAAATTCAAGATTTTAAGCTTCTCGTTTGTTGGCTTTACAAGGCTTCGCTTCGATGCAAATTTAGGCCGTTAATATTGTCAAAATTTTATTACCCGTCTTAACTGTTTCTTAATTATGTCCACTAAGCTATTTTCAAATATGATCCTAACCACCTAAACCTATCATCAAAACACAGCCGGTAGAATTAAGGCGGTCATTTGCTGGTTTATCATTCTAACTGCTGCTTGCATCAATCAGCGCAAGTGGAGAAGATTCCCACCTCATTAAACCTCACTGAATGCGCAGAGTCTGATAGAATATGCCGAGCAATATAATCTTGCCGTTGGAAATGCCAAGCTGAAGAGAATAGCAAGACATCCGGCTGATGCTTCATTCTAACTAGGTTTCCTTCTTTCGGCTTGAATTTATGCGAAAACTATCAATTGAACCGGTATTATTGCACACCCTTAAGATCTGAAATTCCTGGTAGGCGAATGCTAGACATCATCACCTCTTTCAAGCTAACAATCACCAACTATTAAGATGTTGAATACCTCATCTCGGTTACTTCCGTTCGTTTGCAATAAAATGCTTGACTATGAATTCGTCAGCGTGGATTTAATTGTCGCCGCTGCCTTTGTCAAGTGCCTGACGGCATAGGAATCCAGCAGCTACATTACCGTTACTGACAGATCATTTATTATTAATCGTGTGGATTAATACAGTCTCAGGAATAAGCCAAACAGCATTTGAACGCGAATTCGGAACAGCAGAATGCAACTTATGAGGTAACCACATAGGTAAAACCATGTACAAAAGTACGCATCTTGCGGAGACTTTATGAAAGATTCACTAGAGGCGTACCAATTTTTTGGCATTTACGTCATCCATTCTTGTATCCTCATCCACACAAAGACGCATGCGTTTTGGTTTTGAAGGAAGTCTCGTTGATACTTAGACTGAAATGGTAAATGGGAATGAGAAGGGAATGCAAGCTAAACAAAGATACTTTCATCTATGCTCCCCTTCCTTTAGTCAAACCTTTACACAAGTAGCTCTGACCAAAGAAGCCCACTGACTTTAGAGGATTGCAGAGTCGTTATCAGAATACAGACGGTGAGCTGCCACAACATGATTCGCAATGAAGATGCACTGTAACTCCGTCTAAATCAACGGGATGAACTATAGTACCGGCATCATTTATTCGCTCTTCATCTCCAAGTCACCAAATGTCGGTCACAGAATGATGATGGGTGAAAATAATGTGAGAGTTGTGAAACAGAATTACACTTGCTCTAGCTAACTGGTATCCGCTTCTTGCAACGATAACACTCCTACTTCAACACTAACATGGATTACGGAGTCATCAAGGCCATCGTGTATCCTCTACCACATCACAACAGTAATCACTGCTAAAGTTGATGGACACTTAGACATCCATGCTGCCTTCTGCATTTGATAAAGGCAGTTGCTAACACCACAAATAATGCAAAGGATGGACCACCTATTCACAAAAATACATGTACATACAGCAAATTGTCGTTCCAGGATGCACAAAACGTCATTTTACCGAATGACTGATGGTGGTGATAAATGTTGCAAGGGTGAAGGTGATGGTAAACCATCAGCCCAATCGTTTGATATGCCTAAAACCCAACAAAATTTGAACAAATTATGGTAGTTAGACCGCAGCAAATAAATTCCTTCCCATCTGCTTTTTTAAGTATTCATTTGTTAAAAGTTATGCTCTTACGGTTTGATGAGATAAGAGACTCCACAACAGAGTTGAGAGCCCAACGTGGAAACGAGCATTAACTGCTTAGGTCAAAAATTCATATACCCCCTTCTACTAATGTAGGCTTGTCACGATCACAAACTCAACCAATAAAACTACTTACTTTTTTAAATTCAATGCGTTTCCCACAGTTAACCCACCTGACAATTGGTTAATCGTTCAACCAGGTCATAATTTAAACTTAACATAATGGTATTAGAGAAAGATTGATGTGGCAGCAAAATCTCTAACGCCATCTATCTCCAACTGTGCCACCGAAAAACTAGCTAGCATGGCTGTGTGGGCTAAACGTGAGGGTGGTGTATTGTGGGCTTGGACTAGCAGAGCCTGTAAACGTGTCGTGGAGAGGGTGGATTTTATTGTGCAATACACCTGGCGGAAGCTGCATATACAAACCACTGCATAGGGGAAATGAACGATTAGGCACCATCGGAGAGATGAGGATGTGACAAGGGGGTGCTTTATAAACACGACTTTTGTTTTTCTGAGGATGGGAATAAGGTGAGTTTAATGTGTTGGTGTTGGTCAAGGCGCAGATCACGATCCAAATGCTTACTCTGTTGCAAATAAAAAACAGAACAAAACGATTTCCTTTAGTGGCTTTCTTATACCTGACTCCGATAAAGGAGCTACTTAGTCGCGTCACCACTGAGTGGTCAAGCCCTTCAGTCGACGCCAGTAGTTCCAAAGCCTACTGAATGACAACAGTGCGTAAATCGTCCATATACCAAGCTTTCCATCATCTTTAGGGAAGCCTCAGAGCGGTACTTTTGAACTTATAAAGCATTTTGCCGTTGAAAGCATATTTGGAGGAAATGTTTGGTGGAGAGGAAGATAAAGCGAGAAGTATGTTTGCTGTGAAATAATAAGTATCTCACAGTAATAGGATTGTGTCTTCACAATTTGTTGTTCGAAGCCCAACCAATCCATCAACATCACAAATCGGTGCATCAGTCGAATTCTTATGACATTAGACTTACAAACAGAAATCGTGGTAGGAAATGCAAAGCCGCAGGTCCGCTAAGGTCATAAAACCGCCCTGAGGCAACTCATCTATTTCAACAGCGATTTGAATCACGATGACCCAGAAGATGAAACCTAAATTTGGAGCTGAATCCATATCGTAGAAGGAAATACACCCTCGGAGGCAAGAACTATGGACGAATAGTGTTGGAATTTGTACTGGCCACCGGGTTCCTCTATAATGGGCTTGCTTCGTCCCAAAAAGGAAAGTCGTATCAAGTTAACTTCACTTCCCATTGCACCTAACGCCTAAAAATTACAGACTAGTCGATTTGAGTGACTTGCAATCTACCCCGCCACAAAAGAGACGCCTCTTCTTTACTACTAGAACGATAAATGAAGTCAGTATTCTTGTCCATGTGGTATGGTTTATAACGCATCAAGTCCTCTAGAAATTGCAAGAATCTGCAAGCCCGACCCTAAGACTTTCCACATAATCGCAGTCAAGTGCTGCAAAGCAAATTCAGTGAACTTTAGAGCCTCGTGCTAAGACCGCCTATGAAAGTGACCTTTACAGCCCGAAGTAAACAATGAATTAGTTCCAATCTGGAAGCGCAACTTCAAGTCCAATTTTGTCTAAATACTATGAAGCCTCCGCACTAGCCCCCATTAATAAAATTCATTCCTTGGATTTTTTTATGATACACGAAATTAGGAATTCGTGGGTAAAAGGTGGTGACGCCCAAGTTCGCATCGAAACCACGATAGGTACAAATGTGAACGTGCGAGTGCTTCCTACGAGAATGATTTCCCCAAACTGGAACACCCACACTTGAATGTGCGCTGCTTCCTTCCTCTTGGGAGGAACAAAGCTATAGCGCCGTTGTTGGTTAGTTAAAGCTCTTGCATGACGGTGACTGTGAGACGAGAGTCTATTTGAAGCAAGGCATTGGTCAAGCAAATACGAACAATACATCCATGCTAACTACTCAAATTTCCTAGGTTTATTCCACAACCCTGGTACTACGGATCTCGCTTGCAAGTCTTCATTTATTCGCCGATCCATCCGAAAATAGAAGCACCACAAACTTTGGTCCAATTTCGAAAACGAATGCCCCTTTTCTGTTGTGAGATCTTTGGAAATAACTCGCCACATTATTCGGAAAAAGCCAGGAATCACAGTAATTATTTTTGTAGGCTTGCCAGTAGATGGCTCTCGCATTAGCCCCATCAAAATTCCAGTAGTGGACGTTCAATCCCGAGGACTGCACATTCCGAAGTACCCATGTCTGTGTCATGTTAGCTTGTATGAAGAATGTAAACTTGCACAATTCTCGGTCCCATTTCCCAATGTACACTGCTACATGCGGCCCAGCATGATAATGAGTCAAGTGAAGGACGGCAACACGGATTTAACCGATCTACTCTTCTTTATTGACACTGCAGAAGTTGATTAAGTAGCAACATTTAATCGTTTGGAGAGCACTTCCGCTTTTAGAATAATCTCTAATCCAGATCGAAGGATCGTTTCCGGTATTTTGAAAAGATAATCGGATAGCAATTAAGAATAACGAGATCGGGTTTGGTTTTCTTCGATACTGAACGCGATCATTTTGTAAAAACGGGACGTGGTGAAAGAAGTTGATGAGATAGTACTGGCATGAAGTAAAAAATGTAAACCATCTTCCGAAGTACAATCTCATGAGTGTAAATACATAGCGTGAAATCCGAAGCCTAAGTCATTCACTGTGGAAACCGTTCTCCCGCCCCAATCCAAAGCAAGAGGACTGGGCAGATTGAAACAATGACAACCTTCATCCACTTAGGCGAGCAGCCCTCGACTACCTCGATACCCTATTTACTTGCTGAAGGGGAATAGAGTGAACCTTCCCATTTTTTTCCCAGAAGAAATGCACACAACAATAGGCAGACCGAAATACAGCACAGCAGATTTTCTCTCAATGCGGCGTCAAAGCCTCATTTGGTAACAAATTTGTTATTGCTACTGCTGATGACGATAACGAGGTACAGTTTGCGAACTGGGGACCCTCTTTAGGGCAATTAATGACTTTATCGACCGCCGAGTGACACTTGCTTTAACAAGCAGGCCGGATCGGCAATGTCAACCAGGGGTGAGAAAGTGGAAACACGTGAGGTCAACCAAGTCCATCTAAGGCAATGGTTTTGAGGACAAACGACATAGATTGTAAAGATGACGTCCTTATAGGCTGCTGAATATATGCACTGCGACATAGAGCGAAAAAAGAATAAATAAATGACATTCAGGCAAGCAATCCCTTCAATCGCGCGGTTAAAAGAAAACATCTGTGTTACATGAGCAATAAAGTTGCACCGAAGAAAAGGTGTGCAACGAAAGGAAGATTAGATTTCCAATCTTTCATACCTGCAGATGTTGGATCTCAAGATTACCCTCACCGTATATAGCACATACATCACAACAGAAGAGTAGAACTTACAAAGAGACCGAATAATCTGGCAAGAGAAAAGCGTCCGATTCCTTTAGCATTAATGATTAATAAGCATGCAATCCTCCGATTCTTTTTTACTACTTCAGGAGTCACGGGTACGGAAAGCGGATAGCATATTGGAAGCTGCTAGTTTAAAAGCCGCAGTTAAAAATAGCCACTTCGGTATGAAGAGGTGAAAGTGTTTTCGAGGCAGCATTCACTTAAATTTACTAATGTCAGAACAGAAGTAAAGGGATTATGATATGAAGATTGGGCCACTGAATGAAGCACTACGTGGGACCTAATGGTCGTTGGCAGAGGTCCGATATGTGATGCCAACAGAGCGACTGATATATCATCGCCATTTAAGGAATGAAATGTTCATATGCTGCAACCTAACTGACTATTGAAAGTCCATTAAAAATTGTCAAAGACACCTATCATTTGACAAAACCATTAATTGTTACAAACATTGCTAATAATGAACAAGAAGCGTACATATTACGGCACTAAAATTTGCATCACAAGAGTTCCGCCACGCTATTCGGTGTCCACAATGGCCGAGCTTCGCAAAAAAAACTACTTCTGTGTAAATCAAATTGAAAATAGCTGCTCAGCTCATAATTATTTCGACAGAAAACAGATCGCCACATCAGCTCAAACACGTGTACACAAATACGCTCATAAAACCATCGTTTTAGTGTGATTAATAAATCCTCGCCGACCACCTTGACGGAGAGAGAGAAGGGAGGGAGAAACGAAACACAAACCAACCACATTGTTTTCGAGGCGGTCACCAGATTTACACATCAAAACCTACCATGAAACTACTAAAAAAAATCTTCATGCTTTAAGTTAGTTTGCTTCAATGGTTTCTATGGCAAAATTTGGTGCACATTCTGTACTACTACACAACCACACTTTAAAGGGACTTCCATAACCAGGGCCCTTCACCATCACTCTAATCCCAAAAATGGTATTAAAATCATTTCGTCCGTATTATGAGCAGTACTAGTCTCAATTTGCCCTGAGGCCCACAGAGTATATAATTTCACAATTGACTAACTGATTTGAACACACTCGATAGTTGGAAAGCATTTCAGCGAAAAAGCGGAAGACAAGTGATTCCTTCACCCCTACCACCTGTACGAACATGTCACAAACCTACCGCTTCACCCATTTTGGCCTAGTCAAAATTGCCAACTTCATAGTTCCTTTGCGGACAGCTACGGCAAAACTCACCTTCACTCCTGACAAATCGAAAGCTAGCTGCACACCTCAAGGAACGCCTTAAAGTAAAGACGAAATCGCATAATCACAAAACGTTGTTCTTGTTGATAATGCAAACAATATCAGTTAACTCTGCCGGGATAGACGGTCGCAGAAATCGTAAAGAGGAGGAAGATGAGAGAATAAAAATACTTGCAACACACAACGGGCGTCAGAATTGTCCGAGAAGTGGTTTTCACTACAAAAGAAGGGAAATAGAAGCGAAAAACAAATGGCAATGGGTCAGTTGCTTCTACCTCAATCTTGCGACGCTTTTAAACACGGTACTTGCAAATAGTTCAGTAAGAATTTTGCGAGATTCTTTAACAACTCGGACAATGGAACAACTTTAGACTTTAAAGAGCATCTACTCCGATTCGACAAGGAATAAAACGTCAACAATGTATCACCAATGCTCCCCCTTATTAGTCGAATCCACCCTGAACATCGACGGAAATGAATGGGAAGCATAGAATTCAGTCGACATTTGCATACACAGTAGAAGGGCAAAAACATGGAATCAAGAAAACCAGGAGTGTCCAACAAAACCATTAAAAAATGGACATCCAAAAGTGAGGTTCATTTCATCATGTACTCCAACTCATTCTAGAAAGATATAGCCGAAAATCATAAAGGCAGTGCACTTAATCCAAATCCTTCGAAATACCGGACTTGACTATAATAACATCGGGTAGGGAGCTCACTTTCAATGCAGCTGACGATGCTGGTGCTGCTGCTGTTGCTGCTCCTGTTGTTCCATTACTTGTCGTTTTGGGTGAGTGCAGGAGTTCATGTGTTCTGGCCAGTGTAATTGTTGGCACGTCGTATTACAGTACACCGTATTCCAACAGCAGTAAAAGAAGGCCTCATTTCCACAGTATGTACACTGCAGAAACCAACAGAGAGAAGTAGCAAAAATCGCTCCATAATGAGGAGTTATTGCACAAAAGTGGTGAGGTATAGGAAATTAAGTGGAGAATGGATTCCGAGACCCGAAACCAAAGATCAAATTCACTGAAAACATTGAATTCGAATTAAGGGTGGAAAAATCTTTTGAGAAACGGGCACCCAAATAAATTAATTCATCAACAGAGGACATCCCTTAAACTTGAAATTTCATCCATTTTCAACTGTTTGGAAGAAGTATGGTTAGCTGAAATCCCTTTATCATGAGTTGCTCCAAGAAGTAAACATTAGTCGCCAGAAAATTTGACACAAAGAATCCAATAGCAGCATACACCAAGAGCAAGGAAGTGAAGAAAATGTGTGCTAACCCACTGCTTCCTTTTCACAACATCAATCAGCCCTGAAGCCTCTTTCTCGCAGATTTTAACTACCCCCTCCACCGCAGATAGCAACTCTGCTTCCCACACCGCACGCAGCTCGGTGAGGCGGTCACGTTGACTGCTCGCCATCTCGTGGCGCGTATAGTCCAACAGCAGCCGAAGGCGCTCCAACTCCTGACTTTGTCGTACCACCTCCGTCCGCAACAGTGCCATTTTCATTTTGTTTTCATCGAGGGAGCGCATAGAAACAACAACATTTGGAGCCGTTTGTGTCTCTTGATCTTCTGTTATCAAAATAAAAAGAATCAGTACATGCACTACGGTTTATTAAAAATGGCAGTTAAAATTCGAAGGCGAAAATGCTCATATATAAACGCATGCTTAATTGAAAGCAACATAATGGAAATAAAAAACAGATAATACGAACGAGTAGTAGTACGATTCGAATCCAGGATGGGCGCCTCTGATTCAGAGACAGCAGCAGAAACTGAAGAAACGCCAATTGTGGTGGCAGCAGTTGAAACACACCACGTTTCATTGACGGAATCTTCAAGATTCCGGAAAACATCCTCTACAAGAGATTGAAATCGCCCGGAAAACAAGTCTCGAGCTTCCTGGAAGCGAGCAATCAGATCCGCCTTGAGATCACCTGGAGGTACATTATCCGATTGGCGTAGGGGTAGAGTCGACGACGAATCTCTTAATGGTGAAAAAACCACGAAAATTACAAATGTAGCATCACTATCATATTTTCTTAAACATAAGAGAACTCAAAAATAACAGACTTGTGTTGTAATAATGAGACAAAGCCGTGGAACCAGAAAATCATTTAGTTACTTTTCAAACGAACTGATTTAGCTCACGAACACTTACTTTGTGGAAGTTGTTTCCGCATTGGGGACGTCCACATTGCCATACATGGAATTCTCAACAAGCACGTCGCCACTGCAAGAATGAAATGGAGAGAGATAAAAATAGGCGAATTTCGATGGAATTACTCAGCATGCAATGCAAAAAAATGGAAGATTAAGTCAAATCACCATCAGTAAAAAGACAATTCAAACTAAAACGAATCAATTTCAATTTTATTCTTTCCAAATCATGGAAAACAAAATTAGCAACTGTACCTTTATAGCTCTAAACAAAAATCGGATCAAGAGGGACAGGAGAGTAAAAATTAGCGAAAGATTCCCTGGACCACCTCTACTCTTCAAGTCAGCAAATGATGATGTAGGTGAGTACGCATGCTCACGTGCTGAACAGAACTAAAGCCTGAAGACATGACTAGAAGAGATCTAAGAGAACATATTTAGCGGCCGTTTGAGAAGGAAAAATATTCAGGCAATGCGAGTGGAACTATCTCCACTTCAAACTAAGAACAAACCTGACCCAAGACATTTTCTACTTGCACCAAAAAGCCACAGACATGCGAAAACTTCAGCACTCTTAACGGTTGGGCTGCCAGTTTAAACTGTAACGCCTCTACTTTCCTACCCGAACTGGAGATCACAAATGCAGTGTAATAGATAAGTGGTAGCAACAAACCACCCGTATTGCAAACAAGTTAATTGCATCTCAAACAAGGAAAAGGACGTCGGACATTCCTGCTATATATATGAACACACTTCTGCTTTAGAGCAACGGTTGACCTGGTCCGTTCAACATTGTTATTGTTGAATTCGCGAGTAAGATCGGGAATTGCATTAGTTGACTTCTCTCAGATACCCTCATATCAAACTTGCCAAAAGTAGCATTTACAGCACCAAGAAAATGTAAAAAACAGCCTCTAACGATTAGATTATGCTAAGTTCAACACAATGTCATAGCAAACTGCCTTGAGACCAGTGTAAAAGGTTGCCAGCCCTCCCGTCCTCTGTTTTGGTCTCCTGACTTGTTTCCACTATGCCCAAGGCGTCGCTAAAGCAGCCAACGCACGCCTAAACGCCCGTTGTTAGGGTCACTACTTCCATCAGCCAGTATGCGCATGTGGCCGTCTCAAGAGTGAGTCACCTTCTGGCAACTGTAGTGATTCACAAGCTACACAATTAGCTTCGATCTTTTCTCCTCTGAACATCTGCAGTAAAGGCCTAATTTTCCTTGAGTATCCCATACGGATATGATGGATGTCCACAGCTTTTCTTCGTCCGACTTCAGCATTACAAATTAAAGTTGGTTTCCGCATCTCTACTTCAGATTGGCCAATTTCAAGTGAATTAGGGTGCAAAAGAGGATAGGCAGCTCCAATCACGGGCGTAAGACATCGTGAAAACCATTAAAAACCTTGATATAAAAATATTGGTTTTCACACATCTGAGTAGTTCGAGAGTGTTGTGGACTATAGGAAATGCAAGTGCGGTCCTGACAGCGTAAAGAGGGCATGACTAGTCGTGACCTCCATATTAGCTATGACTAACATCTGCAGTAATAAAAGTACAATGTCTAGTTGTATTTACGTAAGAAATCAGTTGATCAAACTCTGTTACATTGGCAACGATCTCGAAATTGGGCATTTCAATGTGCGAAAATCAAAGTAACCAGTGCACTTAAAGTTAGTAGCTTACGCTAACGAAAGCGGCCGAAACGGAGCCTATTCAAAGACATCAAAAAGCTATCTTGGCTTCATTAGAGGGTGGAGACCACCTATGTCCTGTCCGGACAGCTTCGCCTCTTGGACATGCCAGAATTGACATCTCCCGCCATCAAGGGAATCTCGACATGCTAAACACGCCTAGTGATTAAATAAGTCGACGGCAGGTTGATTTGTACCCTTTGAATATACAAGGAAAGATGTTGTGACCAGATACCAAAAGATTAGCACAATTACATCACCCGTCTTCAGAGGGGAAAACGTACATGTGCTCAGGGTCCCGCATTTTGTCTTCCAACTCCACCTGAGGGGCACTAAAATGAGGCTCATGAAGCGGTTCCTCTCTGACTTCATGGGAGCTTCTGAATGACGACAACAGGTTTGTAGAAAGACGGGCTAGTAGAGGCTCTGAAAAGTCCTCCGAGGTAAGGGATCGGCTAGTTCCAACGAGGGGAAATGCTGTAGAAGACGACGATGGCAATTGCGGCGGTGCCAACGCCAGCCTTGCTTGTAAAGATGGTGGTGGAGGAGGTGGAGGAAGTGGTGGAGATGGAGCAGGAGGAGTTGCCGAAGGCGCTGAGGTGGCGAGGGAGGGCGAAGAGGGGAGGCAGCTCTCCGAAGTCTGAACAAAATCCACCTCGTCACCGGTGGGTGCCGGCGAGCCACCTGCCCCAGACTCAGAGGAAGCTGGAGAAGGAAGACTATCTCCTGCAAGAACCCATTGGTTGAAGGACCTGCCATTAATGCCACCACAAAAAACAAGGTAAGTTAAATGAATCGCATGTCTGTTGCAATAAGACGCCTTATACCTAGCAAACCGAGGCTCCATGTACCTAGTCAAAAAAGAATGATGTGCAGCAGAGAAGCATCATGTCAACACGTGTGCATGACATGAAGGTAGATTTAAGTGAAAACTGGACAACCAGTAGCTAAACGAAACATTAGCCATGTGCTTATTGGCTAGTATCGTTCACAATCGCATCAATGTCTCGGAAGGGATGAAGAAACTAAAAATGAGTAGATAAAGCAACTAAGAGCAGCGAATTAATAACAGCAAAAGAGGAATCGCCTCTTTTTAATGCCCTATTTATCAATTTATGCCCACTAAGTCCAAGTATTGAGGAATAAAAGTGTTGGTTCTTCATTGCTATCAGTCCCTCTCAATTAGTTCGGATTGAATGATATCAATAATAAATGCACATCGGACCACAAGGACCTTGGCAGTTTACAATGATTCAGTCCTCACATTTTGGCATGGCAAATTGACATCGATGGAAGCAGCAATGCCATTCTTTTGTATGTTACATGGGTGACATGTTGGTAGATCTAATACTAAAGGAGAAAAACGATTTCAATTTCAATGACTAAACATCGTGTCACATAGGTGTTGAAGGCATCTACTGTCTATATGGATACCCACCCTGAATCAAGCCGATATCGCAGTATCCGTGCCGAACGCAGTTTAGCTTGACAAAACTTTATAATTACATTGAGAGAGGACGCCAAAAGACAATGAAAAGTCAAAATGCTTATTAATGTTAACGCACAATGTTAGCAATGAAAGAGATGACTGAATAGGGAATCCAAAACAGTAGAGCTGCTCCATATAAAGCATTTGAGCCCTTTCAAAAAAATGCATTTAACTACAAAACTCGCTCACTACATCCCATTGACCAACTGGGGGGCTTTGCAAATAAAATAAGCGAGGAATTTCGAATGTCGAGGGCGATAACCCACCTCACCATTCTCATCGCATGTTTAACAGCATCAGTCATGACTCGGCTCCCGAACTGACAGCATGAAGATATGTATGTACCCACTGCCTCACTAGCCCATCTTCATCTGCCTTGCAACTTGACTGAAATCAGAGCACTACCAAAAGGCATCCCAGGTCCAATCATTCACTGACGCCAAGATAAAAGTTAGCAGAGAAACGCTTTACATACCCATAATGCTGTTTGATAATCTGTTGGGAGAACGGTAAGACACGGGAGGCAGGAGCAGCAGGGAATCGAAATCTAGGAAAAGCTTGGAGGAGTAGGGAGAGATGACGCCGCAGTTCCTCACAGGCCCGGTTGTGGGTCTCCATGTCCTTGGATTCGCCGGAATCCGACAGTCGCCTGAGCCCTCCTTCCGCCGCCTTCTCGTTGCAGGCGATAGTGTCGGAGGTGGTGTTAGCATTCACAGAGACGCTGAGGCAGGTCTGCAAAGTGACGTAGTTCGCTGGAGTCTTGCGAGTGGAATAGGTGCCGAAAAAGGAAACCAGTAGGAGTTTGTTCGGTAGTTCCGCCATCATCTTCCCCGGCCACCTTCTTCCCTCCTCGAAACGAACCCACACAACTGGGTGAATCACAGTCTGTAAATGAAGTTGACAGCATTCCTTGAATGGCTGGGTATGTCAGACTCCGTGTGATCTCAATTTCAATTTAATATCAATCACAAATAGTCCGAAATTGATTAACCTTTGAGCTGCACTTCATACGAGAAGAACAAGGTTCGTACCATGAGTTTGCGAGCAAAAGTAAGGAGCTTACACAAGGTTTTACGAACCACAGTCCTTCAGCAAGGTCAGCATTAAGGTGCTCGGCGGGCTTTCGCATCTCAGGACGCCGATAAATGCGCGGCTCACACTTGGAGATGGCAGGAAAGACAAAAGTAGTCGAAGGGAGGACAGGAAGGGCGGTAATACGATTGACGTAGCAAGTGGGGCAGGCTCGCAAGAGTTCGATCTCACAAAGACACATTTGCTCCAGGGAACGTGCCTTCACCAAGAGTTGAGAATCTGCAAACATGAGGAGAGTTGTTCAAATAATGCTAACTGCATGCACCTCAAGCCGAAAAGTTTCCAATATTCACAACTGGCTTGATTACCAGGATATGCACGTGAGATAATGATAGGAAAAAACGATACGACTTACTTGGCTTTTCCTCAGATACGAAGCAATTATGAATGATCCAGAGGAAATCGGCCAGAAATGCATTTGTTGACTTGTACTGACCATCATTCACTCGCTAAATATGAAGAAAATAGTAGGTTTGGAAAAAAATACATGTAAGGCAAATATAACCACACCTGAAGGAGGGTGCGAAGATCCATCGGACATCTGACAGCACCCGGGACGCCGAAATTTTCACTAGAATCAACTGATTCTCGGAATGGTTCCGCCTAGAATTTAAAGAAGAATTCACTAAAATTGTAAAAGAATACGGTGACTTGTGGATAGGTAATTAGTCAGCCGATTCAGATGCAAACTACTCAGGTAGTGATTAAGAGAGACCTTCTTTGAGAATGACTACGGAACGGTCACGTACCCAACTTTGAATTGACATGAAATCAATCATAAAGGCCAGCGCCTTATTGAGTTGGTTCTCGTAGGTTGCGTTCGAAACCACGGGTCCCCATTTCGCCGCGTCCGATGTGCCCAGAGTAATTGAAGCCAGTTCACGACATAGGGCACACTGCCAGCTTTCATGCGACGGGATTACACCAGACTTCTCAGCCTCTGGGGCGTTCGAGCAAATGGAATGGTAGACACGAGGACAGGTACTACAGGATTTTAACTAAAATGACGAAAAATCCCGAGGATATTAGGAGCTAGCTGGTGAATTTAAAAGGGATTCAGGAATTACCTGTCCAGGGCGATGACAAATCCAACAAAAGTCGTCAACCGCCTCCTGAGAAGAACCTGAGGGACGCCTAGTCTTGATTTTTGGCACTAGACCCGAACTCATGGAACCAGTGGTGCGTCTGGGCAGCAGCCAATCCGTCTGTTCGGTCTGCGAGAGCAAGGACATTTGAATATTCTCCAAACTCTGCTCTCGACTAGTGCGACTCCGCTTCTTCCCCGATGACACGGCAGGCTGAACCCCTCCTGCATCCTCAGCGAGGGATACACGTCTCCTACTCCTAACTGGGGTGGATGCACGAGCAACAGCTTGTTCATTTGGCCTAGATGAGCTCCGACCGCTTCTTCCACTTAATGACTCTCTCAACGAGTTGCAATCGGGATCTAAGAATATAAGTTAGTGGCACCGTTGGTAATACTTAAGAGTCACTGAACCAACCCTTGGATCAAGCATCGACCTACGATACAGGATGAATACTACCATAAAATGTATTTGATTGAGCCTCATCGAAACTAATTTATGTCAAAAAAATGGTCTCTGTTATTTCACTATGAATCAATGATAAAATTTCACATGGAAATGCGATGTTGTGTGTGGAAATGTAATTTTTTACTAAACTTATCATCTATTCCCCCAAATGTATTTACCTGTTAAAAGAGAGTCCAGCGTTTCCGGTGTACTATTATCTTCCAGCCTTTCCTGAAGCGTTGAAATAAGGCCGAGAAGTTAGCGCATTTCAAAGAAGGGATGGGACAATAACAATCCGACAAGTAGTCAAAAAACTAAAGATAATGTGAGAAGCCCTGCTGTGGTTCCAGGAATAACAGGACAATTCGCTATCCCATTTATACAACAAATTGTGATATACTGGAAGAAATACATAAGCAGCAAAACAACCACAAGGCAATGGAAATCACTACTATCAAGGAACTCGCGAATCGACTTGGGATGTTCGCCAACATGTCTCAATGAAGGGAGCGACGAACGGTTCGCAACCTCGGACAGTCGTGCGAGATCCATGAAGCACGAAGCAACGATTGTCCCCATCTGTTATGATGACTTCTACACCTATTTTACCTCCAAAAGCACAATCATCCTGTGAATATTAATCTACTTGGGACTGAACTACGACTGCAGTTCAGAGATACCAGAGCAATCTTGGACCCTCACTGGTTCTATAGACAAAAATTTACCTCGATAACCGCCCTAAACCAATGTATTCCCACATGTTACTTTGTACTTTTACAAATAGCTGGCAACAAATTGGGGCTAGACTTAAAAATTTAATACTAATGTCATAGAACAAACTCCTTATCAGGGGCAAAAACTGGGAGATCACAAAATGATGCTCCAATTAGCTATCTACCGGTTATACTTGACTCAATGAAAAATCAGACGAACTATTCATAAACGTCCGAGCCGTTTTAAGCAACATCTGTTATAAAGCAACAAGTGATGAAACGCTTAAGCATACTTGAAAAGCAACAGAGGGCAACATACTCGAGAAATTCTCCTACGCTTCTTTCGAGTTGAGCTCTCGCCTTTTTCAGAGCATGCGTTTGATGACCGAGAAGGAGTCCGAGACTTGGCAGCACTTTTGCGACGTGGGGCCATTCCAAATTCTAGTTGTGAAATATGAATATTATTTTAGCTGAGCAACATGAATCAGAGCAAGTTGTCAGAAAACTCATAAAAACAAAAGATCACACCAATTCAAAAGACCATATTCTGATATGATGAATTTAGACAGACTGAGAATACACATTGAGGTGATTAGTGTGCTGTTTTTGACGACTCAAAAACAAGGCGTGAAAGCACAACCTTGTTTGCGGGAACCACTATTATTTGCCGCTTTGGTGGGAAGAGGCGGATTTTCTGACGACTGGTAACTGCCTGATTGAAAATTGCAATCGATTACAAGAGGCCCTTCTAAAAATGGCGAAAAAATTAATTCACTAACGACGCTAAACACATTAAATTGAACGCAAAACAGAAAGTTCCAGCGAATTACCGAAGAAAAAATCATCATCGAGGATCTGAATGTGCGAACTCAGCTTAACACTACCACGAGACCTCGAGGACGTGGTTCTAAAATGAAATGGTGATAATAAGACAGCTGATGGTCTTCCACATGATAGCGTTCCAAAAGGCGAATGAGTGACAATGTAATATGAGCATGACTTGATGAACATTCATACACACGAGACATTTGAAAAAGGGTTTGCTAATATGCATGGAGTAAAAGTGGTGTACTATTAAGAGGCTTGGAGAGGAATTTATGGCCATTGCTCCATAAAAGAACGGTCAGTACGTCGTCTCTCAGCGTACGGACGCGCGCCTACCCGTCCAGAAACGGCTTAACAAGGAGTAATGAATAGAATTGGAGATACATTACAGGTAAAGGATCACCAGATGGCTGTGTACAAGCATCACGTACTACGCAACGAAAGTGTGTGCTTGACTATTCTAAAGAAATAAAGTCCAGAAAGCACAGCTACTAAACTTTCAAATGCCAAAAGATGAACTAGGATGCCGATGAATCCCCAATACGACACTCACGTTTTAGAGTTTCTATTCATCAACGACAACCATCCAAAGAAGCTTTAGACGGTGCTAAGGTTAGCCCTACTACAATAAGCTTATAGGGTACTATAAAGTAAGACAGTACTATTACGATAGTGATAACACGAACACATGAAAAACCTGCTTAATGTGGGCTATCCCATCAAAGTAGGCCGCCGAAACAACATCAAATTTCCAATCAAAGCTTGATATCTCAAGGGAATGCTTTTACCAACCAATATTTTTTTGAGGACACGTGTTTACCCGTAAACATACCCACGGTGTAATTTAAAGGTCTTTGGAACAGAAATTTGTTAGTTTTCAGAAGGAGAGTAGAGCTACGTAAATAGATCTCGTAAACATTGCTTGCACTTGAAAGGATTGAGACTTTTAATGCACCTACCAATATATCGGCCATCGTTTAGCAGATGCAATAAGCATGATTGCTAGGAGTACTGATGTTTGATATTCATTTCAAGAAAATGTCTGAAACGCGACTTTCCCGAGCAGATATCTCAACAAGAGACAATAAGTAAATGCAAATCTCGCTACCTCGCTATTAACATGAGGTGGGCTCTCGTCACTGCCATGAAATTGAAAAAGAGCATCCAATTTGAGGCAAGGAAGACAAAAACAGGGCTTATTATGGAATAGTGCGAAAATCAGAGATATTTAAGCACTGATTTTTTGTTCGATTAACCATGTGACTAGCTGCCACCTTGGTGGCGATCTTACAAAAGGCCTGCTACCATGGTCAAGTAAGGTCTTACGTCTTCCCTTATAAGAGCACAAGTACTTGGCCATACCTAGTGCCTTCTTCTACTAAGCAGGAACTCTAAAGGTGTCACTGCAACACGTAGTAGCTGACTAAATTTCCCTTCGTGGGAGATAGACACAAAGTCACTAAAAATGCCGTGACAGGTGCTCAAAGTCACCCCCATAACTGTTATGAGTATATCTACATTCATATACGTTTCCCTCTTTATCGCCTACTTTTTTCTCTCACAGTTACCTTCTATATAAGCTATGGTAGAGGATTTGGACAGCAGAGTGGAGAAACTAATTGGATACTTTGTTTATATGACTTCTGATGTGTGGTGGGTCCTTTTATAGTCGTCTGGCTCTTAGTAGTGTAGGGTGACCGGGCCAAGCCGAAGCTAATGCCTTCTTCTCCCTCTAGAATACATGTATTCACCCAAATGAGTGCCTTCTTTGAACTGTTGAGAAGTCCCGAGGCATTACGATTGCAGTTAAATTTTTGGCACCACAAATTGCAACCCTAACCCAAGCTATGAAATTCAAACGTGAACCAGCGTAAGTGGGGGTGCCATATTTCCTTCCCATCTTACCACAAAAAATTTTACATTATATTGTTGTTTGGAATAATCATGCAATAATATAACCATTTTTCTTCCTCATAAGGGCCATTCCGCATCCGACCGTATCTTAGTACGGAGCTTTACTCTGCCTTAAAGGGACGAGCGAAAGCTCTATCACATTTCTAAGGGATTGACTGCTTCCCATTCAGATTTGTTTGAATTTAAAAGATATCACACGTATCTAAGACATAATTTGAAGCCAATTAAAGCAGTCTTGCCGGCTTGGTGTTCAAATGATTGTATTTCACCAAATTCTCCTCATATTGCCACGTTTGGCCAACACAATGGTATCTGCTTCAAAGTAGCCACCATATAACCTTTTTTTCAGTTTTTAGTGCAAACATTAATAAATTAAAGTGTTCTAGTTTAGCTAGCTACCGTTATACTAATTAAGGATGTTTTAATTTTTTCAAATTATGACTTTCCCCATTCCCGTGTATGCGGCTATTTGGTTGGCCTCGGAAAGTCCGGCTGACACTTGGTTTCTTTGACGCAGTTTTATCCACCTAGGAAGGTGATTTGCTTGCTTCTGTACCCTTCTTGTTCTTTGTTTGGAACACTGTATCGTATATTTTTAGCTCTCCAGGTCTGCTCTCAGTTTTGACAATTTTCGTCACCTTTGTTGTCCTACTTGTAGTTCCCTTATCAATTATTCACCATCATCTAAAAATTAACTGGGTTTAGGCACTATGGATCAAAGCATTATTAATTCTTGCTTTTTTGCAAATTCTTCCGTGCTACGTTTGATCCGTCGTTAATGTAGGATGGAGGGCAAAAGCCTATCAAAAAATCTTACTGAAGAAAACAACGAACTTAAACAGTACATCGATTCGCTAAACAAGGAGTGCATGGAACTTCAAGCTGCACTTTTCGAAGAAGCAAATAAAATGGTACTTTTTCTTTTTGATTTTACATCGATTAGGCACAAAATGCCTATGCTGCTGAACACGCTGCCGTTAAGCGAACAAAGGAAGTAGAAAGGGAGAACTTGGTCAGTAGCTTTGTTTTCTCCTTTCGTTTTGCTATTTTGGTTCACAACGGACCCTCTCTCATTTTAAGATTCTTAAGAAAGAGGTCCAATCTCTCAAAAATAGCCTTCGGCTGCAAGTTGAGGAAAAGCGAGATGTGGTTGCGGTGCGGAGGTTTGTTGAACCTTCCTTAAGCAGCCGATGATTCATATATCCTTTATGCACCCACAGTTCTCGGTTTTTAAGAGAATTGCTTTGGGCTATCCGTTTTTCCAGTTTAATAATTTTAATACCATTTTTGTTTATCGTGATTGTGTAATCAGAACTACCCGTCCATTTGCAAATTTCAACTATCCGTTTCAGTTGTTAAGGCACTTCGAATCTTTTATAATGTTCTAGCGTGCAAGTTTTTTGTGCCTTGGTTTAATTGCATAGTGCAAGCTATTACTTCCACTACAAAGGCATTCAAAGTTCTGATCATTTCGGTCAACTAGGATTTACAAAAATCAAACGCTTCATGAAGTGCTTTAGTATCAGTAACTTTGCTGATTTTGGCAAGTCTGATAGATCATTTGGAAATTCTAATCTATTCACCACTTATTCAACGCTACTGAGCTAACGATCAAACTAATATTGAGTGTGAAACCACATGTCTGCTGCTTAAGTTTTGTTTTGAGCTACATACACCGACTAGACATCCTGTTATGATCTCTCTACTCTATGAAACCATTGACTTTAAAGTGAGGATCGTCCCATGCCACCACAGGTCAATGTCAGGCGTGGTCTCGCAAGCTAACGCATTGGAAGCCGAGGACAAGGGCAAGGGTAATCGTCTACGTCGTCTCAGCATTCTTCTTAACCCCAGTCCCAATCTTCCTCAATCCTCTGCTTGTCTCGCAGCGCCTGTAGATCGGCGTAGGTGGAGCTCCACCTTGAGCACTTCCATAATTAACGTTACATCACAAGAGCCTGTCACTCGCAAATACCTCCTTGAGGCCCTCACTTCCGGTGTTAACTGTGCTGAAACCGTGGGAGATGACCACTTCCAGGCAAGTTCTTATTAATCAAATCTTGGCTGAAGTCTTTTTATATCCTCGTTACTTCGATCGGGTACTATTTAACGTTATTCTTTCATTTTTCTGTTATTATTAATTCTTCATGTTTGCTACAATCAACTTGTATTCGTCAAATAAGGATGGGTTTCCACAAGTCTGCTGTGATTAACTACCACTTATGGCAAGAGGTAATCTGACCGTTTTGGTTTTGTCTAAACCGTTATTTGAAAGCGTGTGGTCGTTTTTTGGCAAAAACTAGACAATGTCCACGAAATGACCCCGGCCCTATTGTAAATGTCTTGTTTTTCGATTATTGATTTTGCTTTTCTTATCGCAATAACTTCAGTGCACTTCATTCCGTGGTTACTTTTCCGAATTTTGACATTTAAACTGTCTGGTCCCTTCCCCCACGGTCTCCATCGTTGTTCGTTCCCACAATTTGTAGTGATGATAATTCTCCTTTTTTGCATTACCTATTTCTCCATACGACTCTACACTTTCCTCAAACGATTAATCATTGCCATGTTTGGCCTCTCTCATGACTATCATTCAGAATGAAATAATCCAGTCTGCATTTTTCAATTTTATTCACTTTTTCCGAGTGAGCTTACACTCTGACTACCATTCAAATTTTTTGCTATCCGCTCAAAAAGTCCTCCTTTTGCCCTCAGCAGGTTTGAATTCGCTAATACGTAGGTCAACCTGTGAAGTCGTGTTTGCTCTCAAGCGCATGCTATTAGGCTTGTTTACCACATGCCAAACTTACATTTTTGGACCTCGTGGTGTCACATCAAATTCAGCTCTTCCGCGTGCTCCGATGCTTTGCATTTGTGTGCGCTCCAATTCGAGAGTGTTTGCTGCACTTCAAGAGCATTTGAACAGCGAGTATTATAACAATAACGAAAACAACTCGCTGTACGCAATCACGTGGTACGGTTTAACACGACACCGACCTCATTAATCGATCCCTCATGGATGTATAGTTGCGTCACGTCTTGACAACTGCGTGTGGATGGCATTCTTAATGTCTATCAGTTCTACCAAGCCTTCAGCATTTCTTATTATTATTTGGTTTAGCCGAATCTGTAGACTGGATACCTTAAAATGGTCGACATTTAAGTGTTTTTTATGCTACCTTCGGTTAGCCTCCATTTAATGGTCTTGACATCCTTAAATTCAGTCTTTCGTGGCAATAGTAGCAAGTAGTAAGAGTCTTTCTGAACACGATGGACTCCTCCTTGATTGGAAAATTATTATTACTAGAATCGAATGTTTGAACTCCTCTTAGTCACCATATTTCTCCACATTACTCGCCTCAAAGATTGTGCAACATGTTGCGAGCAGCTCCTGTATCTTCAGAATCGGTTTAAACTCGATTTGTAAAGCAAGCAGCATCAATCCACATCTCTCAGACTCCATCTTTGATGTCGAGCGCAGTGAAGGGTATTGTACTGATGAACTGACTTTGCAGCCCATACATTATAAAGTCGGCTTTTATAAGACCCCTTCCTAAGAGGTAAGTTGTTGCTTTGATCGGGATTGAAGCTCTTAGTTGTAAAGTTGATTAATCTGGTGTTGGCTATTAGTGTCAGTAGGTCAAGTCCGTACATGCAGACCCTCCTCACTATATTGTTATTTGTTTTATTTTCAATTTTTTTTTGAAAGCTCCGAGACCTCTATCTTCTTTAAAATCCCTTGTTACGTTAGTTATATTTGTTAAGGTTTTGATAATAATGGCAGCGGATGATATTGAAGTGGTGCCTCATGGTTTAAAAAATGCATTACTTTGGGGTATTGTTCCTCTTTTCTGCCATATTTTACATGCTAGGAGTGGGATTAACCTCTGGTTCCAGATAGCTTTATTTGAAATCCCATTATTTATTCCAAGAATGCCTTTTCCTTTGCCGGTTTGTATGAAAATCTGCCCACACATGGATATATTCATAGCCTCGCTTTGGCTATCTTCAGATAAATGCAGTACTCCCTTATTCTGCTCATATTCAAATTGGTCGCCAATTTAACCCGTTCCTGCGTAAGACACGTGGTTCAGGTCACCTGCATGCATCAGATTCTAGTGGATGGACGTCGAGAGACCATTAATCGCTCTGCTCATCTGCTCTGAATCTGGCATTGGCAAAATCTTAGTACAGTTTGCTGTTGTCTTGACTGAAATTTAGCTAGGCTCACAATTTTCCTTAGTACCATTACGTAAGATGCGGCTAGATTTGTTCTTATCCATTGAATTCACCTTTTTGGCAATGGGTGTTGCCTTTGGTGCATTTGTGTGAGACGGCAATAGACATTATGCATGTGGTTAATTATCCAACCAAGTCGATTTCCGACTTCCATCCGCGAGTACATCAGTGAACTTGAGCTGTTATTTTTTGTACGTATAACTGCTTCGAAGGCACCTTCCGACCCCACTCCTCTTTTCTAAAAAAAGCTTTTGGGTACAAATTTCATGCTTGACAAATAACAACCCTTCACATTCGACTGAGTGATGGTGATGTACATATTATCAGTCGTGAAAGATTTGATAAACAGGTGGTGAGAGTCATTCCTTATTTGAGTAATCGCAGGTGTGCGTCGGATCAGCATCGCACGCTGAATAGGGTACGTAAGGCAGCATCAGACACCAAAGACCTATTATTTTAGTCAGAAATAAGGCAGCATTTCAGAAGAAGGGCTTTAACGCTCTTTATTGGAGATTGAGCCTATAATTTATCACCAATTGTCGTTAATTGTTAATCAATTCACCCACTACTAGAACAGTGCAAAATGAGGTGCCTCTTGGACCTGTTAACCTGTTAACCTATTTTGGCTCTAACCTACCTATTCGCCACGTATGACTTGATGCAGGCATTTATCTCTTGTAAGCTAATAAATAGCACTTTTTTACATGCATCGCCCATTTGTACCTAGCAAAAGGAAGGGGAAAAATGTGGGTTGATAAAAGAATTGCATAATAATGTCCACGGGATTTGCAATTCTGTCTGTTCAGGAAAATGGGTAATGCGGAATCCACTTTCCATCTAACTTTGGGTCCACTCACGTGCTTTGGAGCCTCACAAAGTCCACGCCTCATCTAGCACGAGATCGGGTGGTTTAGACACCACGTGATATGAACTTTCTCAGTTCTGTCCCGTGGTTGGTCGCACTTCCGTACTCACCTTCAGCCTTCTCATGCTTGAACGAAATCCTATCGTACGTTTTGATGATAAGCGCCATTCCGCGCCTTTGATTTCGAGAAAGATGGAGTTGGTTTAAAATGGCTTCCATGATAATTTTTGGTGATTCAAAAATGGGGTGATAGATGGGTTGTAGTGTTATATACTTCTGATGTATACTGTTGAGACTTTTCATCGCCAAGTAAATGGTTTTACTTCAATGCTCTGAGCGTTAACATATAGGGGAATGGTTCCAATACCGTCACTGGAATCAGCATGGTCTCCTTTGTATGCTTTCCTTGCTAATATAGCCGCTCTATTAATGTGCATCGGAAAGAAAAGCAATATGTTCATTCGTCGACATTTGGAATTAGCATTTTACAGCCTAGCGGTTGGGCAGATTAGTCAACTAACTAAATCAGCCTCTGAATGGCATTATTTGGCTTCTTTTTCCATCTTTTTCTTATTAGTGACACATAGATTTGTGGTACACGACCTTTCCAATAACATAAACATTGACGGTCCATTTTGCTTGTTTATTGACACAACGCTTCCCGTTCGTGTTATGGATGCAGGACTCCCTTCATATGATTGATTAATGTTAGCCTAGTTGCTCTCGTCACATAACCATACACTTTTTTCTGAATTCCAGGATAGCATAGCAATGAATCCTAGTTTTTCTGGATTAACTAATTAATTGGTCATAAATTATTTTTTTTATCAATTGTACTTGCAATGTGGACACGTTCTATGACGGGACGCTAGCAGGATCGTATCGCGTTTGGTAGTACTTTTAAAAGTAGTTACACCCAGTGTCGTCTTCTGGACTAGCCGTTTTTCTCTTTCACGTGTGCTCATTTATGACAACTCGTCAACATCTGTTTTCTTTGCAAACCAATCCCTTCGGCCTGTAGAGTAGATCTGCTAAGTGAAGAGACCAGTTATGAGCGCAAGGCTTCATCTATCACAAAGTAGGGTCTCTGTACAACAGTTAACATGGCGATTTGTGATGTTTTTTGAATGTCTCCACATTGTTAATGCGATTTTGGAATTCTGATTCTGATAACATTATCGGTTGAATTTTAATACGCCCCTACGTTAGAAACTCAGCGCAGCAGTGCAATGCTGACGTGACTCATCACATTCACTTGCTAGTGTCGCACATGACGACCCGCCTTTCCTGTCTGAGCTGGACTTCACATGAGTTCGACATCTAAGATGATTTAGCAGGTGCGTCGAATTGTATCGCGATCGGATTGTCCGAGTTCATCCAATAACATATGAGTAAGACATTTCTGTACAGAGGTCAAACTAATAAAAAGCTGATGACGGAGAGGGAATTATTGTATCGACTTATCACTATTTTCATGTCATACCGCCAGAAATGTTGGTAGTCAGTGGTCTAAGCGGCAACTTTTTCTTACAACATGCAACGTTGGAGATAGATGCCATGGTGTCATTTATGTTTAGAGCTTTCTTGGACAGATTGAGTTTTTGCCTAAACGCTACATAACTCTTTTTTCAACCCACCGATGCTAAAATCGCTTGAAATATGATGACATTAACGATGAGTAGATAGTTGTACCGTGAATGATGCTAGCATCACTTGTAAGTTAATCCCCGAGCTTTTTGGCAATTTAGGAATTTGTTGACTGGGTGGATTGTGGATGCTGTCTAAACTGGCCAGTGAACAGTGATGGTAGTGGTGGTGAAACAAATCAACAACCCATGATGAGCATCACCTTTGCTGATAGCACTTCCAATGGTGAAGACTTTCGTACACGCAGCGCCTCCGACGTCGGCGATATCAGACTTCCTCATCCTGCTCCGCCTCCGCCGCCACTGCCCTCATCGAAAGAGCAGGCCTTCTTCCATCGTTTGGTGCGCGAAGATATTGCACCCGCGTTGGCATTTGCTGACTCCCACATTTGCGCCGCTCTACCCTTAGCTCTCAGTCGTCTCGGAGTGGAGATGGAACCTCTCTCATCCATCTTCGCGTCCTCCCCTACCACCGATGTAGACGTCACAGACATCCCTACCTGTCCTCTCGTGCCCGGTGAACCAGTCAAATTTAGCCTTAAGCTGGAGGTGTGTGACAGGACTTAAAGATTTTTAAATTATCTATAAAATTTGTTGGTAGGAGAGTGGTTCAGATTGTTTGTCGCCAGGTTTCTGGCAAAGGTAACCAGGAGGCAAGGGTTTCGACACAGGCGTCTCTATGTCCCGACAGGTATGAACAAATTACGGGAGGACGCCGACCAAAGATGTAAGGCGTCTAATAGGATGTGTCGAAGCGCGAAACACCTTGATTCTCCCATACTTGTATTATTTAAGTGGTCTCGGACCGATGGGATTTATCGTTGTGCTTGAAGCACATTGCGGATATTTTGAATAAACAGGGATGACTAAGCAGGACCGTGACATTCGAAGCTGTTAAGCAATCAGTCACAAAATGGACTTCCAGGGTCCTGAAAAATGGAGACCTTCTGAGGTTACAGACGGCCAGCCAGCAATTGTGGTGAACGCAATAGTTGTCCTGTGGTTGATTGTAGCACAGGCCACTATTCCTGACTAGATGGAAAAGTGGCCTGCTACATATGTGACGAGATTTAGACAAATAAGTGATTGACGTTGACGCAAATTGATGGATTTATTTGAGTGAGTTATACATTTTCACATCATTTGAATTGCAAAGCTCTCTCCCTTCTCATTTGTTCACCATCTCCAACTGCCTTTGCGAGGATCCCTAACCAAGTTTTACTTTAAAGTGAATGACCTGTTTTCAACGAGGCATCATTTGTAAGCTCGGCTGTTGCAGAAATCAGACCACTTCTCCAAATCCAATCAGCGTGCAACAAAGTATGAATGACACCCACTTGTTTCTGACCTCTTAGTAGTTTTTATTTCCCTAGAGGCATTTATTTTTGACCTCTAAGATCTGAGAGACATTTGCAACCGAAGGAATTCTACAGTTTTATCGTTGTTGATGTCGCGTCTGTAGTGCTGGATTCCAACCTATATTCGGTCGACCAGTCATGCACTCCGGTTTATTTCCAGTTTTGATAATTGCCTACCTTAAAAGTGAAGATCGACTCTGATTGGCACGAATGCTATGCTGTTTAGATTCATTGTCCACTAGTAGTATTGCTCAAATCCTGTCCTTAATGTTCCAATCGTTTTAAACAGGTCCCAATCACTGCCTTCATCCAAGTTGGAGGATTGTTAAAGAACTGTCAGTGTGTGTCAGCTAATGAAGAATCCAATGTACTGATCTACAACTCGATTATTGTTTTACTGCACAACCGCATGACAAGCTACCACTCCAATGAACTCACATGATTTCACGTATTTTGTGGCTTGCTGTAGTGTTTCGCTCAAATCCTTTTAAGCTAAAATGGCGTCCTCTGATTTTACCAAATGTAACACTCATTAACCGGCTATTAAAAGTGCGTGATCACACAGGAAGGCTGATGACATAAAGCATTCCCCTCTACGTCGTCTTCATGATTCTCGAATAAAATGCACATGCATGGACATGCACACTATCCACGAGAGAGGAATAACAGTGGTACAAGAACTCCATTATCAAAGCTGGCATTCTTTATCCTTAATTCCATCATGCGTTTTCTTCCAGACGAATTGGATTTATAAAATGGACCTGAGGTTACATCCGAATAGAGAAACTAATTTGGATTCGACGTTTAGTAGGTAAGTCTCTGAACGTGAGTATCAGAGTCACTTAACCCTGGCTCTCCATTTTCGGTCATGATGTCTTCCGGTTCTCTTTCGGCGACTATGCTATGAGACATTCTTTCAACCGGTGGCGCAGATGGTGTTATCAAGTCAATCATGCGAACTTTCTGTGGTGCATGAACTGGAATTACAATGCATTTGTTAGTAGAACAGATCATACCTGTCTTTAATCCTCCCTAACGAATGAGATTAGATATGGTTCAGCGAAGTTTAGCCATACTTGCGATGTTCACTTTCATAACTGTCCACCTCAATACTTTTCCACTGATGTAGATGGTGAATGAAGACGATTCAATTTCAGTGGAGTGTTGCAACATCTCATCGTGGGCGCGCCAACGCATCGCTGCAGTGGCTGACCTCTTCCAATACCTCAGCCTCATTCGTCGAGGCCTGACTGGCACGCCTACCACTCCAGTCACCCGCTCTTCTTCCAACTCTCTGCCTCCTGTCAACCGCGCTTCCCTTTCCCTCACTGTGGACTCGGATGCCCCCACAGAATTGATACGTCGCCATCAGTTTGAGAATGTTCAACGTCGTCGGTTGGTTATCGCCCTCTCGCGTCTTGGTTATGGGTTGCCTGGATTGGAATAACTTAAAGATGTGTATATACTCAATCCTCTTCTGTATCTAGTGCAGAGATTGCTCAGTCTTTCACACTCTACCCCTTAGTGCTCCTACTTTACCTTATGACTAAGACTAATCGAATGGAGTAAAAGCAAAAAACTTCTCTCATTTTTTGCACCCCAATGCTTTTTGATTGTAAAGCAATTTTAGGGGTCCCTTGGTGGCCTAATTGTAGCTGTTTACTGTGACATCAAGTGGGCCATTGCCGACGCTGACTCATGCATGGCGGCCCCTCCATCAGCATTGCATGTGTCGTGGGTTTTCCAGTGTGAAGCGCTTCTCTATAATTTCATAATTGGTTAGATCGAATTGCGTGGTTATTAGCTTCTTTCTGAGGCCTCAGGAAAAAAGTGCTGGGGCGTTAGGTGCAAATGTACAAGACCGCAGATAGCCTGTTGTGTGTAGGGCCACTTTATTGGATAGACGTCATATCTAACGTCGGCAGTTAGTGTGCATTCAGTCTGAGATAGAGGATCGCTAAACTAACCATTATCAATTTTACAAAGTATATATATGGCTGCGATGTCGACACAGGAGTCATTCCATTGAGCAAAGCGGATTACTTTTCTGAGTGCCTGATTTAACAATTTGCATTTTCGGACAGTACATGTGGTAGCCCTAAGTGTAAGCTTGGTATATCCGAAGCATCATAAAATTGGGGAAATATAATGACTGAATGTGCACGGGATTGTGTCGAAGCCGAAGCCTCATCCAATTTAGGCTCTGCCTGACCAGGGGAGCAAATGATGTACTGCCACGGCACCACAGGGCCACCATGCAGCATAGATATAGAAAACAAGAACAAATATTACGCTTCCATGGCTATGCATGCATTTCTTTGGGAAGCAACCAAGAAAATGCAAGCCTACAATGCATGATTGCTGCTAACGGCTTGGAACTTATCTGACAATGTTTCGTGATGGGCTACTTGAGAGTAGAGGTGTTTGTTTACATAAAGGGCCAGCAAAGTGGACTAGTCCTATAGGGTACTTATAACCCTAATTCATTTTACAATGTCAGTTCACATATTGCTCAATATTATGACCTAGGTTTATTAGGGACAGGAAATGCCTAATACAACAGTTCAAGAGCTGCTGCCAATTGTCGAGCAATGGCTTCATATGCTGATTATTGGTTCCCTACTTTAACGTTATTTTCTCTTATTAATAAGGCCGATACAACAAACAGTCTACGATCAATTTAAAATTTTTTAAGAATACAATTAATAAGCCTAAGTTTACAATGAATAAATACGCAAAACGAAATATCCTGCAAATAAATGTCAAACACCGATCATTTTCATTAGATTCGTTATTGCTCGAGTCGCATTGTATTGTCATCTGCAACATAGTCAATCTATTGCTAACCATTTGCAAACGGAGATGTGGAATCTCTGTACATTATCTGTATGATGGCGTGTTCTTTACGGGAGCGAAAGATCGGCAAGTCCTTCATTTCGCTTTTTCGTTGTTAACAGCAAGGAATGTTTTAAGGAGAATACTGCTGCCCACTTGCCCCACAGCACTATCTCGTTTCATACTGACTCGACTTTTAAGCTGGTGAAGGATTCATACTATTACTGTCTTGAGTATTTTCACCGTAATAATTCTGTTTTGGGTGCAGACAAAAACACACGCACATAAGGCGCTTTTGGCGATGCAATTGAATCTTATCAGCAACTCTTTGGCTTCTTTTCAAGTGGTTATGGACATTTTTTAAGCATCTTGTGCGCATACTGAGGGTGTCCCTCTTAATTATTTTGTTTACGTTTTTTTAAAGTTGCATTGTTAATCATGTTATGAAGTTTGCTCGTTTAAAAACATAGTGCCTAAAATTCCTTAAACACTAATTAATTTCGAAGTTACGTGCTCTACCATCATTGGTCAAATACAATCGGCTAGTTTTTTCGGCTAGACGTCTTTTTTTGCCGCATGTTCCTATGCCCACGTTATCTGAAACCTGTAATTACTTTTGAATATCTTACTTTATCGGGTTCAGACCGGTGGCCTTGAGGTTAATATTTCACTTTCTTGTGCACTCTCTTTTAATTCGTCTTAATGTTTTTATAGAGGCGTTAAAGTGCATGCTGAATTTCAATGCAGCTAGCACCAAAGAGGATGAGCCCCAGTGGAAAGTAATTGGTGTATATTGTGTGATACTATCCACAAATTTCACAGATTCTTATTTATGATAGGACGGGACAAGACATCATCGCTCCCCTTTTCTCAGTCAAAGAACTTCGCTCCGTCGGTGTGACTCTCCATTTGTAAACCTTCCTTTTTATTCACTTTTCTTTAAATTTAGGCTCCTTGATATTAAACGTGAACCAATCCCTGATGTTCCTGCGGTATATTTCGTGTATCCTTCAAAAGATAACATCAAGCGTATTTGTCAAGTATGGATATCTATCCTCTCCAAGCAACCCCCGTTTAGGACTTCGAGTCTGATCTCTATTCGTCCTACTACCTCAATTTTATAAGTCCCATATCTCGCGAGAATCTGGAATTTCTAGCTGAAACTGCACTAACGGAGGACTGTATTCAGCGGATTAAAAAGGTCTATGACCAGTACACCAGGTTTATTTGTCTGGAGGATGACTTATTTGTACTTAACGAACAACCTTCAAACCAAGAGGGAACTTTTTATGGTAAGTATTCGCACGAAATGACAATTTCTTATTCCACTTTTTCAGCACTGAATAAGACCTCCTGCAACGAAGAGGACATTCAAAGAACCACTAGTTTCATAGTTGACAGCCTCTACTCTGTGTTTGCCACTCTGGGGACTGTTCCTATTATCCGTTGTTCTCGCTTCAACGCAGCCGAGGCAGTGGCTAAGGACCTGGACAACCGCTTCCGTGAGAGTCTACGAGACTCTCGAAACACTCTTTTCTCCGGCATGGAACATCGAGCCTTTAATGAGGCTGGCAAGAATGGTGGCGTCAATGCGGTTGCTCTCACTCCTTTCTCGTTTCAGCGTCCTCTGCTGATCCTCCTTGACCGGGTACTGGATTTGGCCACGCCTCTACATCACGCCTGGACCTATCAGAGTCTTCTTCACGATATTGTGGTAGACGTTCTTGTTTTTTGGTTCTCACTCATTATCACTCTAGGGCATACATCTCAACCACGTGGAAATGCGAGCCCAGAACTCGGTCGAGGTGGAGGATGCGCGACAGGTGAAGATGAAACGATATGATCTAACCACGTCGTCGGATCGAATCTGGCGTATTCACCGTTCATCCCCCTTCTCTGATGTGGCGGGTGCGTTGCAGGAGGAGCTAAGTGTCTTGCAAGATCGAGAGAAGAAGCTGGGAGCTCTGAAAGCCTCGGTTACAGATGGGCAGGCACTTTCAACTAACGGTGGTGTCATTGGTGTTGGTGCAGATGCTACTTCTGCACTCACTAGCACCATAAAGTCAGTACTGAGTTGTTAAAATGAAGATTGGGAAATTCAGAGGTGTCTCAATGTTCTAACATTTCTGTCTCGGTTGTTGTAGCACTCTTCCCCAATTGATGGAGCAGAAGAGATGTGTAGATATGCATATGCATATTGCGACGTCGTTAGCCAAGGAGATAAAGAATCGTCAGTTGGACCTCCTAAATGATGTGGAGGAGAAGCTTATAACTCTGCAGTCACTTCAGGTAATAAGCGGTCTATCACTTCTTTGCTTCCTGGTGACTTAGTAGTGGGGTTGGAGTCTCATTTTTGATGTGTTTTGCTTCGCTTGCAAACTCACTTGGGTTTAGAATCCATTTTCTGGAAAATCCAATTATCCGTTTTTTACAAATAAAACATCCTGATTGGATCTTTTATGAAGAAATGTGATTGGTTTCTTTGGGTGGTTCAATTTAATCATCTATTCCCGTTTCCTTTAATTTTAATCGAATTTGATCTTCACAGGAAACATCGCATTGTTTTGAAGAGGTTTCGTTTTTGAAATCGAGCTGTATTTTTTTGTACAAGGCATACATTTTTTACCTAGCTAGCCCAGAATAATTTAGAGCTTTAGAGTATTGGGAACTTTGAGTCTATATATCCTGCATCATGTGTGTTCTTTTAATTACACCATCCGAATTACGTATTATACAATTGGATAAGTTAGCTTTATTTGACTTGAGCGGAAGCTCGTTCCCTTTACTGCATAAATGCTTGCGAATGGTTGATTCAGGTGGGCACAGGTCGAAAGCAAACACTACGTATGTTTTTGTTGTTTGTTGCGTCTTATGTAGCATTGAAAGGTGTCACTCACCTAGTATTTGGTGTACGAGTCTAGCATCTATTGCCATCCCATCAGCATGAGAGCAGGTGTCACCATGTTGACCCCACCACGTTCTCTGTAAAGCTCATTGTTGCCTCTCCTCTATTTGCTTGCCCTAACTGGTGCAGTTGGCCACCACTTGGCTCAGTCAATAGTCTGGCCATATTTGTGTCCCCTAATAAGCGTGAGGTACACTCTGCCCTAAATACCCATTTCATTTCTTTCAAAGGTCTTCAAAGGTGATTTATGATCTCTAAGGTTCTCTATTTGTCATCCTAGTTACCAGTTTAACCTTGTCCATTTTCGTTTGCTACCGAAATCTTCGCGCAAACTGTACCCATTTTTCTGTCTTTACTATTTTAGTGAATCCAAAAATACCGCCTACAGTGAAAGCACCAATCTTTTTTCATACCTTTCAGGAGCACTCTCTACCGGATTTGCTGAAAATGGAGTGCTTCAGCGGCGAGGACAAGTTGCGCCTCCTCCTAATCGCTGCATTCTCCTGCAACTCCGCCTCGGCCGTCACCTCTGGTGGTGGCAGTGGTGGTGGCGGCACTAATGGAGGAGGTGGTGGTGGCGTCGGTGCAGGCAGTAGTTCTATTGCCTTCAACCTCGCTAGCACCGAACTCGACCGATATGGTGAACAACTCAAGGCTGCTTATCCAGATCTCGACATTTCAGCCATTAAATATGTACATCAACTCAGGTAACTTTGGCACCTGGCTTTGATGGACTCTTTTTAAGTTCAGTTCTCCTATTTAAATAATTCGTTCAAGCTTCAAAATCTTGCACTGCTATATCATATTTCATTGATGTAACTTGAGCTATTTTCTTTGATTGACTTCCTGTTGATCGTGTATTTGAGCCTGAGAAATGGCGCCAAACAGTAGGTAGTGGTCGAGGTATCTTTTTTAGGCTTTCGATGGGGCCATTTAATTAATTATAAGCTGAGTTTGGTATGTCAGGTATGGAGAAGTCAACAGCCACTTTGAAAGTACCGTTTAAATGTTTTTTTTTTATTCTTAATCCATTGGTGACGATGAGTCGATGATCGTGACCTAGAGCCTTCTTCTTAAAGACTGGATGACTCATGAATGATTGTTGAGTGACCTTGCTTCGTAAAATGCATTCATCCCTGAAAACGAGTCACCTCTCCCTGGTATTTGCTTATTTTGATCAATATTCCGGCCTCACTTGTCCGTTTAACAAGGACCGAAAGTAAGGCGATTGATTTGCTTGACACACGTTATTCCGGTGAATGTGTGTGTGTGCCAGAGTTAAAGGTGAAGAAACAGGCGTTTTCTTAATTCATTCGAATGCTGTAACCTTCTGTCTGTTGTAGACGAATAGCGCGTTTGTCCCAGGCAGGGACGGGGACATCAAGCGCTGCCTCGGAGGCAGGTAGAAGTAGCACGGGTAGAACGATGTTCAACAAACTCGTCTCTCATGGCTCTGCTATGTTCCTGGAAGGTATGCGTGTCCTCTCCGGCCGCAAATCCGTGCGTTTTAACCATTTTCTCTCCATAACTTCTTGACTAAATCCACCAACTCTGTCTTCTCTATCCTTTTGTAGTACTTCCCCTTCACACAAATTGTTTCACAACTGGTAGAGAACAAGAGCGACATGGAGGATTACAGCTACTTTGATCCTAAGCTACATAAGAGAGGAGCTGCGTAAGTACTAAACCGCAACCTCCTCCTTTAGTAAAATTATGCGGATCAACTTGAGTGAATTTACGGTGGTTTTGTACTTAATTGTGTTGTTAATTAGTCCCTCACTCCCTCTTTACGTCGAGTTTACCCGGCAATAATGTAAACCTGCTTCTTGAAATCGATTGTGATGGTTCATCGATACAGTAATAATATGATGGTTACAATTATTGGTAAAGTTGGTCGAAAACTTCATACTCGACTGATAAAATTTGAGAGATCCCTATAAACGGTCCTTTTAGAAGCATTCCTCGAGCCAAGCAGCCCTTCTACGACGTCTACGTGTTTGTGGTGGGCGGAGGGACTTATACGGAGTACCACAACCTCTTACAGTGGTCACGCTCTGGTACCACCCCCAGTGGAGTGACCGGTGGAGGCGGACTCGGCGGGGCTGGTAGCCATGGCAGCTCCTCTTCTCTTAACGCTCTTGGCCTCTCACTCGCTGGATCGAGCACCTCGATAGCTGATTTGCCCACCTCTGGCACCGCCTGCGTCGCCGCCTATGGCAATGCCACTGCTCGGCGGATCACCTACGGAGGCACCGAAATTCTCTCTCCTAAGCTATTCCTCGATCAGGTACGCTATGGTTGAATATCGGCTTACGGTTAACTATGCGCTGATTTTTCACCCTCCTGAAGAACCGATTGGGACCAATTTACTCATGCGTTGATTTATATCAGATCTCTAATTACATCTAATCATATGTGGTCGCATCATCTGCGGTTTAAAAGGGTTGGCTGTAACACTGGGAGATACTACTAATTTTTCCTCTACTGAAACTGTGGAGATGATGAACTCTTTTTATTACCAATCGGAAAGTATTTTTAACCTTGATTTGTAGAGCTTGGAGTATTCAATGGATTATTTTTCACCTCTTAGCTGACCTTTGGCGGCACATTTTTTTCGGCTACTCACGTACTTTGACTGTTAGTAATATTTAGTGATTGCATTGTGCCGTGATGCTTAAATTCCGGGCTAAGGTGCTGCGAGACAATTGACGCATAGACAAACTGGGAAATAGGTGGCTTGACTGATGGCTTCAGCTACGTCACGATTGTGATATGGTTGAGTAATACGTCATTCTGCTGTATTTGCTCGCATCAATGGTCATCACCGTTTGCAATGATAAGCTATCAATGTTGATATTCATATCTTCTGGTCTGGGGTTCTTTAGTAATTTTCTTTTAGGTGGTTGATGCAAGTGGATGAGGGTAAAGCCTTCAGTTGTTTTTTTCACTTCCTCCCCGTGTCAGTAATTGACAGGTCGTCTTACTCGACTAAATAGTCGCATGCATAGATTGAGGTAAAGGAAATTGGTGTATTAGATAGGTTTCTTTCAGCTGTACGGAAGGATGAGGACTCCTGAAATAGGTAACAAGTAGGACAACATACAGCCATCGTAGAGGTCGAATCGCATGCATTTAGCTATGCTTTTAACAAAGGGATAAAATAGGCTGTGACATCATGGTCTAATATGCTAAACCCTTCCATACTGTTAAGGGTATTTCTCGTGAAGTTTGATGAAACCCATCTTTTCAGTGGTGGTGATTCCGATGCATTCCTTAAAAGAAGTTAACGGTTCCACGCTCAAACCCTTCATTGATGCGCGCACATGACGGCAAAATCCATTCCATTGTAGTTTATAAGCTTTTAGCCTTCCTCTTTTAAAGGAACTCTAACCATGGCTATATGTACAACCTGCAGTAAATGAAGAACTCAAACACTAGAACAGTATGATTTCCTTTCTTACCGTTATTAAGTCGTTTTAAAGCTATTCGGCTGCATGTATTTTTCAGTCAGCTTTTAGAGTTACGAATTTTTCTCCTTAAAAGAATGTTTTTTAATCTTTAAATGCGATTGTAATGACGTTATCATTGGTTGGGGACCTTGTTATCAGTTTATGAAATTCCAATTCCTCCTGTTGGAGAGCTTTGTGGCTTACGCCATGGGAGGGGCAAGCAGACTTTTATCCTGCTATCCTGAACACCGCATGAAGAACGCCGAAGGTTCTCACTTTAACACTGGAAGTAGTATATCCTTTAACTCTTACTCCACCTTCGTGGTTTACAAGCTCTCAGTTAATATTTGTGAACATTCTGCGTTGGTGAACCTTGAAAACCTTTAACCAATCCTCAAGTTCTTCGGTGTTCGAGGTGATAATTTGTTGCTTGAGCACGCTGAAGTAGTCAAATCCCTTTGAATGTCGTGCTACTGTCCATTGTTTAGTTAGGATCTTCTCCGGCAAGGTGTATCCTAATCTGCCAAATAATCCTCATTAAATCATTATGGGGCATCTTGTATGTTACAGCTTCCTTGAGCTGATTAGCTGGTCAAGTGTAGTAAGTTCCAGACCTACGGATTGGCTATATTTAATGCAGAATGATAATGGCACCGTCTGCGTATCATAATTGACGAGGAATTTTAGCTCGCGCCGTGACTAACCTATATAACTTCCATGTGCTTTAGCTAACTCGACTCGGTAGAGAGGCATAGGAAGAGCCGAGGAAATATCCGATCGTGCGCCCTTCTTTCCTTCTCTCCATCGCCCCTCTCCATTCTCTCCCTACATTACATTGGCCGTCTCACTGTCCCAAAACAGCTTCTCCCCGTTGGTACTCTTTTCACGATTTTCTGATTTGAGGATATAGATGCTTATCGTACATTGGCGCCGTCGACCATGTGTGGGCGAATTGGGGAATTAAGTGGTAAGCTTTATAAACTGTCTATTAATAAAGGAGTGGTTAATGAGTGCTAGCTGTGTGAGTGGAGGATGAAGTTCAGTGAGGTAATGGCAACGCTACTGATTGGGTTCGAATGGATGTCGCGGCGGCTGTTTGGAGGCGTATGTAGTGAATGGTGGTGGCAATCATGTGTCGCCAATTCAAACTGTGGGGCATTAGCAGGGTGTAGGAGGTAGTTGTTGCCACTGGGGGGGGGGTCAGATCCTGTGCTTCTGGATGGTTTACGCCATGATGCGGCTAGGGAATGGTTCTTGTCGTGAAGGCGGCTTGTCTATCACCTGACGAATGTGGTAGGACGTGGACTTCCAACGACCGGGGTCTTGGGACGCCTCTGTTGTGGTGTCCTAAGTACTCCAAGGCCTGAACAAAATATTGTAGTATTGATCTCATAAACAAAGCGGTGGAGATAACAATCGCACAAAGGAGCGTGCTTCGTCTTAGATCAGGTTGGTCTACTACAGTTTAAATGTCACTTCACATTTTGTCTAGATTTAAAATTTTACAATTATTCGAGACTACGAATTAGTTTGCTTTGATTACTGCTCTTTTTAAGTAAGCATAAATTGTTTTTATGCATCGTTGATTAGATCGACTTTTCGAAATCACGTGCTGCATAGAATGACTGCTGATCAAGGGCGGGGTTTGTCTCCAATGTCAAAGCGGAGAAAGTTTGACGAAGTCTCTGATACAACTCAAGGTGTTCTATCTGATGCGGACGTTGGGATATCAGGTTTTATGTATACAAGGAATGCCGGCTTTCAGGGGACAATGAAGGGCAGGTGTGTTGTAAAATTTAAGCGACATTGCTGTCAGGTGGGAAGATTTTCTTGTTCGAGAAGTTGATCTCTCTGGCAAAATATGCCGGCTGTCATCACTTGTACCGAAAGACATTAGCAATGATGGTTCTGTGAGGCCTCGATTAATCTTATTATGAACAGTCTGCTGCAGATCCATCCTCAAGTTATATCATTCCCATAGAAATTGATGAAATCCTTAAAGAACTTGATCGGGAGACGATGTTTGAGGCCTCTTTTCCTGTAATATCTTGGATTGCGCTTGCTGACGTTTAGGCTTCCGATGACAAAAACGAACGCGAAATGTTCCACAAGGCTATCCGCCTCAATTATCCATCTCTTGTCAGCAAAACAATAGAACTTGACAATAATCGGTACATACTAGTGACTCGTGGCAGCCTTGTCAAAGGTTCTTCTTTTAATTTTATTCATTATATTGTAAATTCTCAGGTAAAAAACCATGGGAACGTACCTCAAAGTCACATGATCCACCAAAACAGACGCCTTTTTGCCATTTCGTTCTGTACAAGGAGGGAAAAGACACTATGCGTGCACTTCACATCATTGGACGTTTGCTCAAGTAATGTTACTATTCACACTCACGTAGTAGAATTAATTCCAACTCGTTTAATTACGCAGGGACCAAAGACAAGCGAGCTATTACTACTCAAAATGTTTCCATTAAAAAGTAGTCTTGCTTTAGGAATATGTGACTTGTCTAGCATCTCGGCACGGCGTCTGTCGACTCTTAATCCGCGCCTAAACGGAATCAAGCTGGGGAACTTTTCGTACTCTGCAAATTCTATCAAGCTTGGTGACCTCTATGGCAATAGGTTTTCCATAGTGATTCGGTAGGTTATCGCTCTATTTTTTAGAGACTTTTGTCGTCCAAGTTTTGATCAGCTACCTGTGTTCCCATAGGGACGTTGCAGCTGAGGATAGTGTATTGCATAAAGCCATTCAGGATTGGCAAAAACATGGATTTATCAATTACTTCGGTTTACAAAGGTTCGGCCATTGTGCTGAGGCGAGAACATACGATATTGGGAGGTTAGTTACTTTCCAACTTAGTATGAACCACTTTTAATACCACCTAATTAATATTCGCACTTTCTTCCTTTTAGGGAAATAATAAGATGCAATTGGGAGAAGGCCATTGATCTTATCCTTACTCCAACTAGCTTAGGTGGGATTTGAAACCCAATCTCTCACTTCAGTTAATAAGGTTCTGAGTTTTTCAATGAACCAGATGCCTGTTTTAGACCTTCCTGTCGTTCGTCAAATAAAGGAACGCTATCGGAGAACCGGGGATGCCAAGGCTTGCGGTGATGACATGCCCCAGTGCCTTGAGAAGACCCTACTTCTCGGGATTGCCCGCCATGGAAAATCGATCGCTGCATTGCAAACGGTTAGTCTCACATTTTTGCTTTTTCCTGCAATTCAAAATCCAGTGATTATTCCGTCTTCGTTAATGATTAACCCTCTTTTATTTTGAAGGTTTTGATAGACTGTAGTTTGCGCGAATGTCACTGACTTGATGTTTTTAAACACAGTAGGTATATTTGGGTTCGACATTCTTATTCCAGGCGTATCTTCGAGGCTTTTTTGGGCACGTCTTCTGGATCAGCTTCGTTAGTATATTGATAGTTCAAAACTGATATCACTGTGTTGAAGTGATGAACTTTGGACCTACATGGAATATCGAAAATCGCTTGTCTATATGTTTGGAACGTAGAGATCTTGAAAATGGCATCCTTTCTAAGGCTCGTGATTTTCTGGTATTGGGTTCTGGATTGCTAGGTCAGTATTCATTAGTTCATTCTTGTATGAATCCGAAATCGTCAATGCTACCGCGGATTTTCTTTTGTTATCTTTGGTAACTAACTGCGCCAGGAATGTAAATCAAGTAGGCAAATTGATGATTGAGCAATTAATTCCTCTCTTTAATGCAACTACATCTATTCTTTTCTTGAACAGTGGGCGGTGAATTGACTGTGGAAGAATTATTGGAGGTTGCTTTTTTAGCATAGCAGTCTAGCACCCAATCTGTGGTGGTTGCTTGTTCTTTGCTACCCTGTGAGCGAACGTAGTAGGTAGGATATAGCTTATGTTGGAATCAAATTATTTGTTATTTCTGCAACTGTATTAAAGATAGTGTACAAATTGTTCAAATCCAATGAAATCATCATGGTGTATATCAATTATTATTAATGTACCTCCAATTTCACCTGTGCTCTGAATTTTTATGCATGAGATGATACCCACAGCAGGACAATTGGTATTATCTTTCAACCTCCAGCTGCCTAGGAATCTGCGCCAATTGTATGCTCATAGCTACCAGAGCCTTGTGTGGAACAAGATTGCAAGTCGTCGTATTCAGGAGTTGGGCGTCGATGAGGATGAAAGGGCTCTTGTTGGTGACCTCTATTTCTCCGACTGTCCGTCCATCCCAAAAGGTACCCATTTCAATTTCATTGCATAATGTTTCTCGCCGCAGGTTGGACCCATTTTCCAAAGGCTTGCTTGCCTTAACTCATATCAAATATACTTTCCGCATTTCCGTTTGAAATATATAACTGATAACTACGGTAACTTATTAGCGCCTCTATGACAATTCCTAGGTCACCGTATATTGCTTTTATCATGTTGCGACTCAAAATGCTGTCGCTGATCCCCCTGTTGACTTTTGACCCTTTATTTTGGCTTTGGTATTAAGCAGATCCAGCCACTCTGTCTCTCACGAGTTGGTTTGAATTTGCGAGTCTTTTTTGGTGTTTTTTTTTTGCATCTGAAATTTCTTTGGACCTAACTTTCTATTCACTTCTGCTTGATGGTTTGCGTTCCATGTACTTATTACCAATAGAATCACACTGATGTTGATAGGTTCACAAGTTGAAGCCTCCAACCATTGCATTTTGCGGTTTATTTTATCCTACATTATCACTCTAGCTGTTAAGCTTATCTTGGATATTGTTTGCAATGTGTCTCTGGTTCTGCCAATTTTTCCCATACTTTTTTTTCGCGACTCTTAATGGATAGACAAATAGATGGCAAGCATCTTGAAAAGGTCATAAACCTGTCATCTTACCATCCAATAAAGTAGAATTCGTAGAGATTTCTCTTTGTCTCGTCTATCAACATAGGAGATCTGAGCTTGGACCAGGATGCAATGTAGATAGACTGAAATCAGCAGAATGACAGGAGTCATTGGCATCCCATGCGATAGCCAGTCTCCTTGAGTGGGTCATGCTGAGTGCGAGCAGTTCTTTACTATAAGTATCTCTTCTTAACCTCGAAGTTTATTACAAATTGTGTAAGTGTTGGTGGTTTCAACTGAAACGAGGTTATCAAATTTTGTAATGACTCAGGGAATCATAGCTCCCATAGGCATCGTTTTGTTTCGATACTTTTTAACCAAACTAGGGCTGAGAATTGCATTGAATTTTTGATTTCCTATTAATTGTCGATTCGACCAAGATCAGACCTTCCATTTTACCAGGTCTCCGTTCAGTAGACTCCTCCTCTGAGTTGTGCTACGATGAGTCCTTCGCCCAATCCACTGTGGTAGTACCTGTTGCCGATGCTGCAAGTGCTGCTTGTGACGTGGAGGAGGTGGCAGGGGATGGAGGTGGAGAAACGGTGTTTGAGTCATCCAAAGCTCCCACTACCCCTGCAGCTCCCTCGCGTGTCACAGAAGGCGGAGAACGACCTCTCATCTATCAAGTGGTCCTGCCTCTGCCTGGTTATGATGTCGTCTTTCCTGATAACGAAAGTACGTGGTTGTTTAGCGAAGGAGGAAGACATTGTCTTTGCTTTCTCCGTCAGTGGGCGATGGTGCAGTTGTGAGTGTCGTCTTTTTAAGACTTCATAGATTCTGGTCTGTCTGGGTGAGTCGATCTGCTCAAGGCGAGACGGTTTATTTGCATTGTCAGAAAACTACCGAAATGTTATTAGAGCATTTCTAGTGTGTTTAAACTACCCGAATTCCCGCAATACTTCCCCCCAGGGGAGAACTAAATTCTTGTTACCAGTTAACATCGCTGAAGGTACCACATCCAAGTGTTTAGGTCGTATTTGTTGAGGTAAGAGTACACCCCTTATTCATCTGAGTTGTTATTTTCTCAACAAGCAGTGCTTTCTCTCTCATCGTATTACACGATAGTGGGGTGGTAACCATTTTAGGAGGATCGGATGGTAATGCTTGTGTGAATTTTTTGTATCTATTTGGTATATTATTTATTCAACGACTTCCTTCACATGCATATCGTATTTCCTCATCTGTGAGGAATGGCAGCCAGTACCTCCCAAAGTGTATAAGTCCATAATTCGAGTTGATAGTAAAGCCACAATTAGTCCCTTGCGTTTTTTTTGGAGCTATATGAGACATAGGAAAGTAGGGATCGCTCTGGGAGTTTGGTACCATGAACGAAATGAACCTTAAATCTTCTGAGCTGCCTTTAATGCAGTGCCTTCGTAGGTGGCACCGTGATGGTCTCTACTAGTCACATTACTTCAGTTTTCATGATCGCATGCTGATACAGTGATTGCTGACGCCAGAGTCTGTGTGTTATTGTGGTGGTTTTTCATTTGAAAAAAAAAATTAAACTTATGCGGTTTAGTAGTATGTTGATGTTGGTGTGCAGAGTGGAAACACAATTGTCCGTTCATCGTTGTTTAAATAATTTAAGTAACCACCTTGATGGGGTATTTAGGTATTTTTTTAGGTTTATCATGCTAAACACTTCTACCTGGTATGGGTAATTTGAAGCGTGCAGATGAAGTGTCGCTGATCATCAGTCGTAAACGATTGTACAGTTTTGCTTCCAAGTGGAGGTGAGCTAAGGGTTGCAAGGTATGCATGTAAATGTTTACATGGTTAAAGTAGTCCAAGTAGTGCAATGGGGCTCCCATTCCACTACCGTAAGAGCCAAGATCTTTGTGACCAGAGGTCTCGCGTACAGCTGTTTATAATCACCTTTTAAACCTCTATCCTGTAGGCCTCTTCATTTTATTTCTCCATTAGGACGCCTCTTGTACACTTGAAGTGCTCAACACAACCTGGTCTCAACCGTTGTGTCGTATGTTTATAACTGATTCGACAAATTGCAGCGTTGAAAATTACTCCATTTAGGGTACTCGTTTAGATGTGGACCACACTCGTTCTCCGTCCATGAAGAGATGGTTTACTTTGTGCATAAAACGTCTAAGCACCGCTCACTTTTGGGCACAACTAGAAGCAGCAACATCTTTAATTCAATCGTTGGGTCTGAGATTTGGCGTCTAATTTATCTTCGATGATCATGCAGTAGCTCTGTTCACATGCAGTACAGAAAGACTGGTAACATCCTCATCAGTGTGCAAAGCTAAAAATTTGCTATTATTTCTGAACACAAAACGTCACTTGATTTGGCTTTTATATCTTCTACAGTGTGTAGAATTAGCTAATTAACTGGTTTACTGCATACACTTGCATAGAATTAGTTACTGTGGTGTTTGAAGCGGTTACCAGATTCGTGGATATGAAAGTGGCTTAATTGTTTGCATGTGCTAGAGGTGGAACTGTGACAGCATAGGTTCCAGGACAACTTGAAAAAATTCACGCTCGTTCCTTCCAGATAACTGTAAAAGTTATCACTGGTTCACTTCGATTATGCAGTCCATGGAATATAATGCTTTCGTCACTTCTACCTTTCCTGCCCTTATCGATATTTTTGTGGATATTTGCCGTTGTTTTTGGATTTTTCTCCATAGGCGGGAATTGGTACACAGAGATTCTCTGCGAGGACTTGCTGAAAATTGACGACTTCAATCACAAAGTCAAGTGAGTTGCGCTCCCTTCCCCCATGAGTCTATCTGTACGCTTACTTTTGGGCTAACGTTTCCTTTAAATCCACCCACTTTTATTCCCAAACAAACGGGGATGACTCCTTGCAGAGACTTTGCACTGCCTGGATCGTACCGCCACTTGGTCGTGAAACCGGAGGATGTTCACTATGAAATCCGTGAGTACACCAATCCACAAAAACCGCTTGTACAAAGTGACTACGCTCGGATGACTGCCAACGAGCCAGGTTCCACGGAGGAAGGTAGAGTTTTGGGACAATTTTTTTTGCGTCCTTCAATGCATAACTGAACAAACGTTGATCGTGGAATCCTAAATTATTTCATTCCAAAGGTGAAATTTTGCACCATCCTTCTTAGTTTAAACACTCTTGGAGCTTCTTCAGAATCGATTAATGCGAGATTCCATCTTATCAGTTGCTAAACTTCGAATTTTCCAATATCGCTTCTTTTGAGTTCAGTAAATCTTCAGCATTCTCAACCATAACGCAAGTCTTGGAACACGACTATGGGCTTTCCAGTGTTCTACCTCAGAGATTGCGTTTTGAATCGGCTTGTCTATTTACTAGAGCGGGACATAGGTCCGCCCTCTCGCAGAAATTTCGCCGTTTTTCCGCAACTGTTGTGCAACCCCGTTCAAATCATAATGGACGAGTTTTGCTTAATGACGTGTTATTGTTCGCGTTGTAATTTCGACAGCCACTCCAACTGTTCCGTCTGTTTTTCTCTGCTTCAGCCTCTGGTGATGGCGACACTAATGGTAGGCGTGACACCCACTTCTCATTCATGGCTCCTCTCTGTAATGATCATCGCAAATAGTCTTACTTGCTCTCCTGGTATGTTCGCTGCCTGTTTTTGTTTTCAAGAAAAGTGTCGAGCTCTCGTGCTTGAATTCACACTGCCCAAAGCTGCCTACGCTACGATGGCCATCCGCGAGTTGATGAAGGACGTCACTGTGGTACAGTGAGAAGACTGAGGAATTGAGCATTCAAATAAATCGTGCCACCTTTAAGCCTCCATTTTATATGCATAAATCAATTCCTAATGACTCGTTCTTGTGTCTTCTTGCGTGGGAGCCTGCAAGTACTGAAAGTTCCAAAAGTTGGGTGATATCAACAGACGCTGTACCACAGTTATAGACGTCTTGTGTCAGAGAACCTCATTCTGTGCCATAAAGTAGTTTGATACTTCACTTTTCACGCTTAGAAATAGTTATGATTAGAGGGGACTCTGGGTTCATTCGTCGGCGGGAGGTCAATGGTTGGGTCTGTAGAGGTTACTTATATGTAAGACGATTGCGTTAAGTACATTTCGTGGGTCACTGACTGCAAGCATAACATGGGTACGGTCTTTAACTGTCCGCAATATGAATAGGGCGGAGGATCTGGGAGTCTTCAAGTTGGTTTCGCTTAAGCTAGCAGAAGGCAATATCGTGATGCATTGGATGAAATGAGTACGAAGTCTATTGATCACTCTGCCTCCTACTATTGCGTGCCGGTTATTGCCTGTATTCCCTTTACAAATTTGGATGCCGAGACGGCTTGCAATTGATTGACTCGCATAATCAATTGGTTGTTGTTGGGAAGGTCGTGTGGAAAGATTTCAGCTTTGAGGAATTCGGATTGAATAAAGTTTTGTAACTCTTAATCTAGTGGAACTGGTCAAGTGTGTTATCGACTTTAGGATGAAGCGTCCTTTGCGACTCAAAAAGTCAGTGTGATCCCGCTTGTTTTGGACAGTTTTAAAAGTGTTGAGTGTTTTGGTGATCGGAGGGGATGAGTTAATCGAAATGGATTTGTGAAAGCGCACTTGAGGTTTTCCCCAACTGAGGAGGTACCTCGACCTCCCTGATTTATCGTATCCCTTACTTCAGACTAAAGGGCGTTCAGAGCCACCAGTTTAAAAGGGACATGTGGATTCATTTTTACCTCTTCGGGTGCCAAGCCTTAATTTTGCTTACAGGTCATCTGCAACACATCGCTGGGGCTGGGCTCAGCACAGACTCCAAATAGTTTAGACTTGCTTTCTACCAACTAATCGTGGACACATCGCTATCAAACCTCAAAGAGACACCCCACTTTTTAAACTTGGATGAAACCTTATGTATTGTTGTCTGAATGCGAGAAATTTAGCTTCTGTTTGCTACTTTTTGCTAAGCGGTGCTACCAAACGTAAATGGTATGAGATATTCTCGCAGCAGGGAATTGTTAAGTCTTGTTCACTATCATTCAAACAGAGCTCTTCTTTAACGTCTCTCTTGAAGAAATTGGAATCAAATTAGTTATTACCATGCGGCTTTATTTTCCCATCTTGTCTCAACGCTGATTAAGGAAGAATCATGGTCAACTAGTGCACGTCAGTGACGGCTCTTTTTCGAGACAATAGAAGTTCACGTGTCATGAAAATGAGTGAGAATAATTAATTAATTGCTTTTGGCTATGTCCTCATTTTCTATTTTTGGTTATCGCCATCTATGTTGCTCCCAGCCACTCAGTTTCTAAAGCCCTCAATCCCGTGTCACCAATGCTCCACGAGGATCAGGACATTTTTGAAAGCTACCCTATGTGATTAAGACCAGTGTGGAATTGACGCAAACGCCGAGAATAGTTACATCTTCAAGCCTGTATGTCCATATTACTGCCTTTAAGCAAGGTATTTTGAACTGCCTGTAGGGTTGGCAACTACTTTGATGTTTATCTTGCTTGGCCTTTTGGGTAAGCCAAAACCCAAGTACACCTTTTTCTCATTGAACACATGCATTAAACTCCGCTTGATGCTTTCTGCTATCTAATGGGAGGCCTCGAGGCCCAACATCAGTGGTGGCAGAAAGCGAACGAAGAAGGCACACGTATTTCAGGAGAGAGATTCTCTAAAATCTTGACGGTAAAAGGGCTGAGAACGATACCAGCGTTTGACTCAACTCTATTCCTGTGTCCTACATGCAAACCATAAACAGATGAATCGAAGTCGCCCTAAACCATCTAAAGAAATTTCATATCGGAGTTTCTCCTATCGCATCCGAGTATAAATATAATAGATGACATTACATCGGTTTTCCTCCCGTAAGAAACTGTATTTGATCCTGTTTTCTCCTTTAAATATGTTTTAGACTAATGTTCCCTAGTCTATTTTTGGTCACAATTGATAGTCTATAGAAATCTCTTCCTCTACTTCTTGCTGTCCGACCAAACATAATTCCAGACCCAGCTGAGCGACTGAGAGGCCATTTACGTCCATTCAATCTCATGGGAGCCGACGGTTGGCGCGGCTCGTTCTTGGGGGTTTTCTTATAGCACAGTGTAGGTTTCGATGGTTGGTGTAGTGGGCACATAAAGGAAAACACTGAAGAAATTGCTTAGAAGAAAAGAGGAGAAGTTTAGCGCTTCGTTGATCACTTGATCACCTGCAGGTGTGGCAAATGTAATGCTTTGTTCATATGACTACCTGGCTTTTGGTGGTCACTTTTGGGATTGCCTTACCCTCGTACTCGTGGGCTGGACTTCGGGCCATGCTCAGGACATTTGCTCTGTTCTCTTTGGAATACATGTATCCAGTCTCACTTACTGGCTTCTTCAACATTATAGGAAGTCTCGGGACGCTACATATAGTACATTTTTAATGTTTATATGGTGAACACTGAGAGAAAAATTGCTTTCTGAACCGCATATTTAGGAGGTAGCAGCAACCAATAAGGAAGGAGTCAAAAAAAATAATAATCACTCCAAAGCGCGCTATTATAGTGACATATTTCATAAAAGTTAAATTAAGTTTTTATGCTCTTATAAGCATCCAGGTGTGGAGCAAGCCTTAAGAGCACTTAATGCGTTTCTGTGCTAGCAATTATCGTTGGACGGAAAAAAGCAAAGTTTTGGACATATAATAAATAATACAGATCTTCATTTCGTTTAAAAACACTATTTTGCTCTCGAATGAAGTTGAAAATGGACTTTACGCATTACTTTGAACGCACTGTGTCACTTCGGCGGCTACTTGAAGTGAAATGGACGAAGAGTATGATATCGTTATTTTGGGTACTGGGCTAAAGGTAACTGTCCTCTTTTATTTGCTTTTACTGCCTTTGTGTTCTTCTCTTAGGAATGCATTCTGAGCGGGCTTATGTCCGTTTCCGGCAAGAAAGTCCTACATATGGACCGAAACAGTTATTACGGCGGTGAGAGTACTTCCGTCACTCCGCTAGATGAACTGTTCAAGCGCTTCAATAAAACGTGCCCTGGTGAGCAGGTCTACAAACGTCTTCGAGATTGGAATGTTGATCTTATCCCTAAGTTCCTCATGGCCGATGGCAAGCTCGTGAAGCTTCTTCTTCACACTGGCGTAACACGCTATCTTGAGTTCAAGTCCGTTGGAGGTAGCTATGTGTACAAGGGAACCGTTGATTCTGGGAGAATTTGCAAGGTTCCTAGCAATGAACGTGAAGCTCTTTCCTCAGGTACACAAGACTGGTTCTTTTCATCCTTTAGATCTTATGGGTATGTTTGAGAAGCGTCGCTTCAGGAAAATGCTCATATTTACGGATGGTGTTGATGAAAACAAGCCTGACACTTGGGGAGAACTACCCTTGAACAAGTGCACGATGCAGGCCGTATTTGACAAGTTTGGGGTTGATAACAACACTCAGGTGTGTTCCCATTTCGGTTTTCGTTTTATTAATTAACATTGAAAGTAAGATTTTCTTTTTCTTTGAAGTGGTCGACGCATTTGTAGACACTGAATTAGTTAGCTATGAAAACATGTCCATTGTAATAATCAATGGTTTTTTGTCAAAGGATTTCGTTGGTCACGCCATTTGTCTCTATCGGAATGATGATTACAAGCGCAACTTGTGTGCTCTGGATGCCATTAGGCGGATGAAGCTCTATAGTGATTCACTGAGTCGTTACGGTTCTTCTCCCTACCTCTACCCCCTCTATGGGTTGGGCGAACTGCCCCAAGGTTTTGCACGTCTCTCCGCTGTATATGGCGGCACCTACATGTTAAACAAACCATTCGAAGGGTTTGTCATGGAGAACGGCAAGGTTGTTGGTGTAAAATCGGAGGGCGAGGTGGCCAGATGCACCAAGGTCATTTGCGACCCCAGTTATGCGCCTGATCTTGTTCGACAGGTTGGAAAGGTAACTTTTGGATTGCGTTTGTCATCATAGTTCTGTTTTTTACCTTCTGTTTGGTCCCCTGTTTCGTCGACTTCGTTATTGACTTGAATGACTCACGATATGAACATGAGATTTGGCTACAGCTGCCTTTGTGTTTCACATAAATTTTAATTTTTTCACACAGTTGTTTTATCCGTTTAGCATTTACGCTGCTATTATTAGGAACATAAGCGTTCTTGTGTCTTTGCTGATACCTCGTGTCTCGATTTTAGCCTAAGTTCGCATTTTCAGGTTGTGCGTGCCATCTGCATTCTGGATCATCCTATCGATGGTACGAACAACAGTACCTCGTGCCAAATTATTATCCCCCAGAACCAAGTTGGTCGGAAGCACGGTGAGTTGCATTCTCACCTTTTGCAAGGTCGGATGCGCGAGTTTTGTTATTTGTTCGCTGGTCTTCTCAAGCGTCCCTATTATCCCAAAGTTGTGGTTGAGTGATTGACTGAAAAACGGTCCATTTCTGTGTTTTTATGCGGTTTTGTCCTTTATACTTGGTCGCAGTAGGTCCCTCTTTGTGTAATAAACGTACCATTGGCAAAGTTTTGCTGCCCCTTCTATTTAAAAGCATTTTTTTGCTACTTTGCCGTATTTATTTGGTTGATCTCCCGTTTAAAGGTGGAGTTATTTTAAACTTCTTTACGATGCTTCCTCATTTTTATGAAGTTAATAAGTGAATAAATATTTTTAATGGTATAAACATCAACTCAAGTTATTCCTTAAAGCGATTGTAATATGTACAGATACATTCTCGTCCCGGTCGCCTTACACACTTTGTAAAGTAAGGGACTTAATTCCATATTATAAAATGGGAAAACTTGCAAGACTCGTAGTATCTTTATTTTTTCCCTTTTTAAACATCCTGCAATTATTTTCTAAGGTAGTTTCGCTAATTTGGATAGTGCATAAGCTTGCCGAAACAGTATGCAACAAGTGTATTTCGTAAAGCTGCGCCTGATGTGGAGTAAGTTTGTATGGGACCTGCATGGAATTACTGGTTAGTTGCTTTGCATTTACTTGTAATCGTTAACTGAATGTTTGAGCGGTTTTCTTTTAAGTCGTCCGTAAATCGGTCTTCTTTCACGCGCCGCTGGGCTGATCCATGAGCATACTTGGGTTAGGCCTTTATCAGCTTATTCTGGAAATCTCTGTTTCCCGTTTGGTCGATTGTTACTCTACCAATAAAAGAAAAACGTGCATTTAGGATTACAAAGTGATATTCAGTCTTCCAGCAGGGATCCAATTGTTATTCCTACCAGTTGGGAGGGTGGAGGATTTGTCTGCTAATTACTATTGATAAGGTGACTTGCGGAGTTTCGTGGAGTGCAATTTTTTTTTCGGCTTGCTAAGTATGGTGCTTCCTAGCTTCCTCAGATAAGAGAAGCTTTTCTGTTACGCTTGCGTTGGTCAATTCTGAGCTGGGAATCTAATGTGGTTTGCTCAATACTTTTTTCCCTCTGTGAACGGCTACAGAACTTTACATTGCCATTCACCCAGTGTCGTTCCAAAATTGCCTCGCCTTGTGATCTGAGCATTCTGGGCTAATAACTTGTAATTCATTAGTGGGATATTCGCATCCCCCCTTGTTAAAGCAATTTTGCTGCAATTATTCGAACATGACCTGGGTAATAAAGCAGCTATTTGAGGTTATCCTCATACTGCAGATTGGAACTATTGGTTAAGTAATTTGTCATTTCAATGAGTATGACATGATTTGCAAGACCGTTCCTCTCGAATTCGGTTTATTCTGTACAATTTGATTTCTGACACCGCTTCTTTACATGCTCATCGGCTCTACTAGACATCTACGTTTCCTGCGTGTCGCATGACCACAACGTGGCAGCAAAGCCCTTCTTTATCGCCCTTGTTGCCACCACCGTGGAAACCCAACAGCCGGAGCGTGAGTTGGTTCCCGGCATTCGTCTTCTAGGCCACATGATGGACTGTTTCGTCTCCGTTTCAAATCTTTACGAGCCTATCAACGATGGCAAGGCAAATAATGTATGTCCTCTTCAGTCTTACATATTAGCCAAATCCTGCATGAGAGAGAAGCTAACTGTGCCGTAAGGAAACAAAAACGCATTTTGTAGTCGCTTTTAATGAAGTGAAGTGTGCGCTGGCTTCCGTTAGTCTATGTTTATTGCTCTGGTTTAAATTACAGCTTTATTACTTGACTTGGACTTCGTTTTTACCATGAGTCTCTCCTTATCACGTGCCGCTTTTAATGCAGGAAAGGTGAACTTCAGTTGTCAATCATGTAGAGTACTACTGCCTTTTTCGATGTTTCATCCGAATTCGTTTTAATACGATCAAGAAATTCTATGGTCTAATCCTCTAAAGTATAGCTTAACAGGCAGCATTCCCAATTAAAAGTGCCTTACTTCGCTTTGCTCATTAAATTCGCCTTCCAATTTTGATATAACTTGGGTTGGAGAAACCTCACATGTGGTAAAGACATCGACGTCATTCCATATCTTTCAAACCTGCTATCGACAAGTAGCACTTCAGCAGCAACCACGGACGCCTTCCAAAATCTGCCTCAGAATTTCTGCGTCTCATAGGAGTCGCTTTCTCCTTTATTTAACATTGCAGCTTTGCGTTCCACTGATTAAATTATACAATGCTTTAGCTCTCAACGTTCACAAATATTTGGTTTCTCCGTTTGCTCAAGGCACTGTTTGAGTTACTTCTCGCTAGGTGCCAGTCATTGGCACCTGCTAAGGCAGTGACTCATTTGAGATGCATAATTGATGCCTGAAGCTTCACTGTCTTGAGAGCTCAGCCAAATTGAAGAGTTTACTGTTAGTACCTAAAGAGACTTTGCAAGAACTGTCAAGACAAATGTCTATTCTGGAGAACACTGGTATCAATTGTAAAGCCGTAGCAATGCCTTTACAAACTGCTATACGCCAGAGCTGGTATATGTCTGCCAAGTTATATGTGCGCTTGACATGGGGCTAAGTCAACTGCGTCTATAGGTTAGTGTTGTATACCATTAGTTTCTGGTTCTGACTGGCGCTACTATTCGTCGCAATGGTAACTCCAAATTCTTATGCCTCTGTTTGCATGGCAAGAGCAATGCATAATCATCCCAAATGGGTTCCCTGCATAGTTCAGAAAAGCAAGGCAAGATTTCCGATGGTCCGACAACTAAATGCTTGTTTGTTTGGAACTTTACGTCGAATGGAAATTTCAGTGAGGATAATGGTAGGCTCCTACAAGCTGTGCCAACTTACATGGCAATGAAGTATTCAAATCTGTACGCCACCTACCTTCCCTCTCAACAAGGAATCAAGAGATATCAGTAGATTAAAACAAAATAGGTAATGATCTGTAAACTGGTTTGCTCATTCTTTCTAGATTTTCGTATCTTCGAGTTATGACGCCACTACGCACTTTGAGACGACCTGCGACGACGTTCTCGACATCTACGAGCGGATCATGGGCGAGAAATTTGACTTCAGCAAGGTGAAGGCAAACTTGGACGATGAGCAGTAACTACTGCTACCCCTACTCCTGTGTGATATGCTTAGTCCCTATGCTGCTCCTGCTTCCTCTCTCCCTTCTCTTGCTTCACCCCTTCTTTCTCCGTCTTGTTGTTGTTTCTCCAACCTGACCTCCTCTCATTCCATGTGTTTTCTTTTCTCTACTCCCGTGTGTTGTAACCCATTAATCATCATTGTCATTGTATCGTGTAGTTCAAGGACCTCTTTTGGTGGCTACTTTATTTTTCTGTCAAAGTTTATTTTTCTCCCCCTGATGAACTACCTTTCTGTGAGTTTGGTCAATGTGCTCCTATTCTCCTCCTTTCCCTTTCACATGGTCTTTATACTATCGATAATTTTGCTTTCCCAGCACCATCTGCTCAGGACTTTTGGCTTTCTTTTTTCGGACTCGCTGGATTAGCAGTAATTCTGTGGTTTATCCTCTCTCTAATGAGTCGATCAAAATGGGGAAATGTAAGTAATTGGAAGATATTTGCTTCAAACTTAAATCGTCATTTGACGTTGACAGTCTCCTCACAATTGTACTCTTGTGATTGTACTTTATGGAGGTTGTTTGATTTAGGCGTACCGATGGCTAACATGGAACGGTAGCACCACTCTTGACGAACGTGTGTTAGCGCTTGACTTTGGTTGTCTTATCAATCTCCAAACTGTTGTGATTCAAAAACCGTTGTTCGTAGGTATAGGAGAGGTCCTCTCTTCGCTTAACTGGGTGCCTACTTATTCCTGTCGGTAAATTCCTTTGACATCGAAGCTTTTCCGGCATCAGCTAAAGCGGAGGAAGATCTGTATAACCTTCATTCACTAACTTGGGGCTGTTGATCTGCGTCTGGAAGTCTGTATTAGTGGGTAGTCGATTCTATTTTTGCAGTTAGGTTGACGTCGCACATCGTGTCTCGATGCCAAACTCAGCTCTAAAAGTGAAGTCGGTGCGCATCCCTTGTGGGTTCTGCATATCTGCAATTTCATTTTGCGTATCACAGGTGCCTGTGCCGAACAATTGAAGGCCAAAACATCCATTGACATCTGTATTCTGTCTCCAAGCTGTCCAACTTAATGGTATCCATGGCCGAATCGGCACTGATAATTTGGCTTCTTACAAAGAGACTACCACTACCTGCACAGAATCCATATGAATAGATATTAATATTGACAACAAAGCCATACGGATAAGTAGGTACGAACCTCTATCCCCGCCTAACCTGGTTCCCATAATGCTTCCTTAACCAACAACTGGCAAAACGGCGGCCTAAACTCTAGAACCAATAAAAGAGATATCAATGACGTTGCAGTCGGATGTCTCCTCAGCTGCATGCAAATCCAGTGATGAGGATAATTGGATCGTGTGCGGTCTTGATCTTGACGCCCAGTATCGAAGTTTAAACAAAGGGCTACAAACGACAACATTCAAACAAGAGATGAGCCATTCAATGCCACTTGGAGATCCGTTTTGTTACCTCCAGAGGTGGACCTGACCTCCAGATCCTGTCACTAAATCCAATCTCTTCTGGACGTATTAAGCAAGTGTTAAAACAAGTCACTTCACAGCTCGCTCGTGGGCTCATCGGTGATATAAAGCTCTCAGGTGCATAAGTCGAATGCAGTCAAAAGACGGGCACACTCAAGAATCCGGATGTCTCCTTAATAGACGAGATTTTGGGCAGAACCACTCGGGGTAGGCGGTCGCAACCATGGCTGCAGTTGGGTCCTGCTGCCCACCAAGCCATCAAGTGCCGCTCCACTCAACCCGCTGGCGAAAGCCTATATCCCGACCCTTCTAGTTTACAACCCAAAAGCTGTTATTTTGTAATTCTATTTCGACCCAATTACTAGTCCTTTTTGCACCAGCAATCAGGATTTAGATACCATGAGGATGGCAGGAATGCCTCTACTAATTCGACTTTTACCATTCAATGATTTAATGTTTGTTCACGTTCATGACAACGTTTTGATTTGGAAATTGCATTCCTTCGATTCGTGCCGCCCCAAGTTTTTCTTTAAAGATAACTAAATGTCAGGTACCAGAGCATTCAATAGCGCCTAACGCTGAGAGAAGCACTCGCCTTTTCTAAGTTGCCTAATTAACCCTCACTCCGGCTCACCCGTCATCTGCTTCCAAGACGACCTTTAGAACTCAGATCTGCACACACACCAAAACCGTTACGAGTGCTTATAATAGTCCCTCTCATCATGAAAGCTTTCTCTCTCACAACTAAAAGATTGCTTTCAAAGTACAGTGCTTCCAATTAATCCATCTGTTCATCTCCGAAGTCGATTTACAACCGCTTCACGAGGCACGTCCTATCAACCATATCAAACGCGGTTAGCCAAAATTCATTTGAGTAAACCTTTGTAAGAGACAATAAATTAGTAAGGAATTGCATAATATTCAGCAGAATCTATCTTGTCTCAGTACTGGACAGCTCTCCAAAACAACTCGACTTGGTACCGAATCCCGAACAGTCTGCCAACTGTCTAAGTAATATAATTCCTGCCGAAATCGCGACACTACCTACTAGAATGGGCAGTGCCTTTGTTATTTATATGCACTTCAATGGCATCTATCTACTTCTACACCCTGTCCGATGACTTAACGTGCTAATGCAGCGCTGGCACCTACGCCATCGAGAACAAATGTTCGTGGCGCCCCAATGTTCTCATGTTACCTTATTCTTCTATCTAAATTTGAAATAACCGGTAATTAGTAAGGAAAGCCCTCAACTTGATGACGGTGCCTCGTCTCAGTCAAGCTTTCAGTGGCATAACAGTTTGTCTGATGACTAAAGACAGCTTAACTTGCAATGATACAGATGGATTCACCAACAAAAAAAAATTTGCAAAATCTGGACTATACATGGATGAATTCACATTAGCGTAGGTGTGGACAGGAGCCAGTGATCGAAAGAGAGACCTAAGTTAGCGAGGTTCACTAATTTCGAGGGAGTAGTCGCTTCTGAAGGAAGAATGTCTGGACTCAACTGAAAATCTGAACCGAGGGCGGCTTTCAACTCAAAAACGTACGGATGAGTGTGCGGTTCAAAGGATGCTGCAAAACTAATTCGTAGATAACTCCGTTTGCCTTGACATTGAGGAATCAGAAAATGGTACTAAGGGGGAAGAAAAGGCAGTAAATCAACATTAAAACTAAAAGGAGGCCTTGAAAAGGATAATGACCTAACTAACGGGATTTGTCCGACTTAGAGGTTCTGTTCAAGTGCCTCGATCCTTGTTGCATCCCTTACTACTTTCTCCTTATTTTAAGCGCTCATCAACCATTGGCCGAAAATAACGCATGTAATTTAGGTCTGTTTGCACCAAAACCCAAACTAAACACGTTTAGCTCGGTTCAAAATCCACTGCAACTGATTGCTACATGTGTTTCACACTGATATGATGGACAGGTATGTGGGAAATACAAATGAGAAATGCTTTGCTCTGTCTCAATTTGACGATGTACTACCAAATGCCAAAAACCTCAGGCCGCCAATGAAATGAATGGTGCGTACGAAAGCAGATGTGAAAATCTAAAGTGAAACTTAGCAATTACTTGCCATATACCATCCATCCAAAGCCGATGACGAACTTCAATGACCACCAACTGGTTCCGCACCTGTGTTGTTTGTTAAGGACAATCGGCCAACTTGACGAGAACCGCCCTCTGTTTGCAGTACAACATCCACCAAGAGAACAAATGCTACACATCGAATCACATGGTGTGATGAATCGATTCAGATTCGATAAGATAGAGAACAAAACAGGTACACCTATTAACCACTTCACGTTTCTTCCTCCACTCACCCCACACGGCTCCATGCAAGTGAAGTGTGTGACAAAACTCATCATTTCCTCTCCCCTCGAAGCATTCTTCGAAAACAGTTAGACCTAACCAGTGAGGAAACTGTCCTTCAGAAATATTTGTACATCGAGATGGCGAGGATGAAACTAAATCGACGTTGACGGGAAACGCCACCTTATCTCATTTTAAATGCTCTCCACATACTACCGCAGTTGATTTTTACCATCTCCTTTTGGCAGGAGCATTAGACAGCCCTATGTTAAGTAAAAGTAGTAAAAAAAGAAGCTACAATGTACAGAAGTGGCCCCTTCAAGACCGAATGTCTTCGCTGCCCTAAGCGTCGCTGGAGAAGGAAGGTGATCATCTGCAGGCAAATCATCATAAAGTAGTTTGCAAACTTACTTCTCATTGCAAATATCGTGTGAGCTTTCATGACTACTTCATTGCTATTTCAGCTTACCTGTGGACTTCTAACAGGAATCCCGTCTAAGAGAACCGCAAAGGTGGAGAGGTCTGTAAATTATGATACAAGTGAATTGAGCATATCAAATGCATTACACGATGATCCCATGAACTTTGCGTAAATGAACTAACCTAAGAATCCTACCTAACACATTCCAACTACATCGAAAGTTGGCAGGCATGGATCAATCAAGGAAATCCAGCAATGAAATTCAAAGGCTATCGTTCAATAGTGTTAATTTATGATGAGAAAGTAAATAAAACAGTACTTAGACCTCTGTAGGGAAGGACTCCGATGTTCACTAACTTTGTACCAATGTGAATTATTGTTAGATTTGTAGCTCATGGTCCCATTATCATTTTAACTAGCGACCTTTTGAGCAAATTTCAAGGATACCTACCAAGAGTGACTGTGATCTTGCGACGCCCGCATCCCACATTCCAACCAATCACCCTACCGACCTCGAACAATGTGGGGCTGAAGAGAACAGATGAATTCCTTCGTCTGTGGAGAAAAATCAACGAGGCTATATTCCACTGCTGTTCTCACTTCCAAATTAGCCCAAAAAATCTTAACAGAGGCTGTATCTCACCGCTGCTCTCATTTCCAAATTACCTTAAAAATCTTAAGAGAAAAGGCTCAACTCTTATTTCGAAAACCTCACACTCGAAAACTTAAATGCTCTCCTATTGCCAGCGCTCAGAAGCTAAGGAACCATGATGAAAAAAAATTACGGCTCGTGCCTCTTAAATCTTGCTAAAACTACTTTCAAAAACAACATTACAGGACGTTAGAGCATTTTGGCATTAACAATGCAAATTGAACAAACCTCGTTCGCGAAAGGGAAGCAGCAGGACCAGTGGGTGATTCTGAACGTTTTGTTCGCAGTCCCTTCCCCCTAAGTAGGAGGATGGTCGACATCTGCAGACACTTGTGCCGAAACTGTTACAGGCATGGCTTGCCAGCCTGAACACACACTTAAACAACAATGCTAACCAATCGTTGCTAGAGTAGGATAGAGAGCTGATTGGCTCTTATAATGGATTGGACTTCACCCGTTCACATGCTAGCTTGGGTTGGTTACCTCACGTGCTATGGCTTTGGGCTGGCGCGAGAGCACCGGTGCATTCACCTGGAGTTCCGCTTTATTGTCAGTTTTTGCTACAAGTGTTGGGGTGCATTATGCTGAGTTTCAGCAGCTCAGAACAGGTCACATTTTGCAAATCCTAATGGCGCTCAAACGAAGGAACCGTCTTCGATTCTCTCTATAATGCAACAGGTTTTTTGCTACACTCGTTTCGTATTTTAGCATTTCTTTCAAAAGTGAACATTTAAGGGATTGATTTGTCAGATAAAGAAGCTTCAGCTCGAAATAAGTCTGTTGTTCGAACCTCCAAGTTGGTTGTCCTATTTCTGATTAGTTTATGTGGCAAATATGTTTTGTTCTCCATCCTCATAGTGTCATGGGATGACGGTGAGTTCCTGCAAAAAATTGGGACTGGGCTTCAGATTTAAACAGAACTTGGGCTTAGACAATCGTTGGCCATAGGAGTGGGGCCATATCATCACCACATGCACCAAAGGAGTTCGATGGGGTGAACGGTATTGCTGGCTGGAGTTGGGATAGTTTCGTTTTTTTATCTATCTCAATGCTAAGAAACTACTCATTGTGGATGTTTTGTGCACGCAGTAGATCTTTTTCACGTCTTCTAATTCTTTACATTGATCCGGAGAGAGGTAACAGCCTAAAGAGTGGACAGACTACAGCTACGCACTTAAGTTTACACACACGCGAGCCGCAATGATTAAAGTTTTCCTGCACAAATCTGTCGTGCTAACATGCTGCATGATGTGCTTCATTTGAGCTCGGGCTGACATTTCCATCACCTTTTCAATCGGTCGAGACCTTCGAAGGAGATACTCTTAATGGTGTTTTCGCTTCAAGAGGAATGCTTTTATCCTGTTATGTTTTTGCTCTCGCAAGCCCTCAGGCAACAAATGTGCAATGTATGCTCTTTAGCAGTTCGCAATTGACGATTTATCCCTAAAAATTGTCTGCTACAGAACGTTTGGTTAAGTTTCGAACCGTTACGAAGTGTGGTGGTTGAGCGTTCAGTCCTTTGTTTTAGTGACACTTCTTGGCTCACCGTCGTCGTACCTTCGCCGGAGAGAAGGATCTCTAGCGCATGCCACTAGCCTTGGGTCAAAATTCATCTTGATGATGAGCATTCTACTCGGGTATTCTGTCTTCGTTTGTTTCCATGCAAATTTTGAAGTGCATCATTGATGGCAGCAGAAAGAGAACTCGTCACGATTTCCACCGCTGAGTGGTAAGCCTTAGTTGGGTGTAAGAACTCCCGGATTCCCCAAATATGCTGCTAGACTGAGGCGACGCTGATTGCCAACCGCCCAAAAACAGTTTCGTTGCAGGGTCGACTACCGCACCTGCATGAACTACCGCAGATAATCATGGTCGAACAATATCGAAATGCAGTTATAAAGTTAGGGGAAGTAGCAACGAAAATCCATTTCTACGGGGCTAAAGTCACTTTCCTTATGACTAATGACTGCAATTCGCTTCCCCATTAATGTATTCTCATGCAGGGCAACGTTCCAAATCCAGCAGATTTACTAAGAGAAATCAGCGAAGTTACGATCACGATGGTCGAATGGTGGATGTTTTCCTTGCAGGATCGACTGCACCGTGGTGGCCGAGGCTGTGAAATTGCTTTATAACCTCACGATTCCGGGCTGTTAATAGCTCCCACTCCTTTTCCACCTAAGAGAGGTCTCAAGGCACTACATCGTAACAATCGAATTTTCGCTTGAAGAAATATAAGACTTAAGAGCAGACTAGTCGTTCTAATACGGTGAAAGCATGGTAGGTCAAGAGTGCACAACCCTAATGATGCACAAGTCCCACTTATCATCCAACATGTTTTTGGGTCTTCTTCAATGTAAATACAAGTGCAAAGACGCCAATACCGGTGACGGAAGAATCAAGTCGCTACAATGCCCTAATTCCACTTCTAAAAGCTACAGTCACAGAGTTTTCGAAGTGTCAAAAGGTAAATAATTTGATTTAGAAGTGGAAGAGTCGGTAAGTCATCGCGCCCCTCCAAAATTCTTGTGAATATAATCGGCACTGAAAAGGCCCATCGACCTGTTTGGTGATTATAAATTTGTGAAGCTCATTCAATCCTAAAAGCGATGTGCGCATTTGGAGTGGAAGTAATGAACAAGTCGTCGACTTCTGACCAACTCTATGGCTTTTCAGATACAAAGGCCGCACTCTTTAATAGTTATTGTTGCTTACCTGAACAAATGTGGTAGTGAGAAGTTTGATATACTGATAAATCTACTTCTACTCTATCACGTCCTCAGAAGGGCGAAAACTTTTATTCAGAAAAGAGATTACATAACTGCCTACTAAGTGTATGAAACCTATTAGACTGCATGAGAATCTCAATACCTTCCACTGTTCTTGGGAGAATTAAGTTAGATGATCCTGTAAAAGGTCTCTATTGCTCTTGCGAAGTTACGGAAATCAACTTTATCATAAATATGATTACTAATACAAGATATTTCACAGTGGCTAAAAGCATGTCAATGTAGATCTACTTGTTAATCACAGGATACGGAAATTAAAGTAAGATAATAGAAGGGAAGAACATTTAATACGCCTTTGCTGTTGAGACATGCAAGTGAATGATTGCAACGCCTCTTCCACTCTCTTTTCTCTATTGCCGCCCAGAGGAATTTTGCGGTTGCAATTTGAGATTGGAGAAATCGGTCTCCAGCGATCTAGAAGGGACAGGAAAACAATCATGTCTCCAGGTTCCTAGACAATTCGCAAGCATTACCAAACGGTGTAAACTAGCAACTTAGCACGATTAATTTGGCGGTTTTATGAAGTGAAAAACTAATACAGCTTAAGAAATACCATTCTGAGGTCAGTCAACTCTCGTATTTCACACTCCGCATACATGTTATCGCTCTCGACTTCTATTGCATGACTCATTAGAGCGATTTCAAATCAACACTCATCCAAAGCATTAAAAATTGCTACTCGCTTTATTTAAGTAGTGTAACGCGGTTAACTTAAATTGTTTTTAATATTCCAGAAGGATTTACATGTTGCTAAAGTAGGTTCTCCCTGTGCTGATGGTGCAAAGCATTAGTGTTTTAATTTCCCCATACTTCGGAACACCCACATCATGTAGCAGGTTGAATTCATTTCAAACCGCTTTGGCACATCCCACTCTTTTAACTTGAATCTGATTATGCATTTAAAATAAACGTATCATTCTTATGACTAATTATTTGCACAAAATATCATCATCAGATCCTAGCCAATGTACTAATCACGCTAACGTGAGGTCAGATAAAGTTGGGGGAACACAGTCGGTGATAAAATAATGGCATTTTCTTTTGTTCCGTGCACCCTGCCACAACTTGGCTCCCATGGTGGTAGTGTAAGATGCTTTGCGCAGCATCTGCGGTTCAGTCTCCAGCCCTTTACGCACACCCATAGTGAAGAAACTCCCCGACTCTTGAGGCATCAAACCACTTCGAAGTTGGTCTAAGCGATACAACGGTGGCAGCATTGGCAGCTCTATTCCAGAAACAGACGTCAGAGATTTGGGCGATTTGTTGCTATTCCTGAACGGCACCGGAGAGGGACACGACTTTTACACGTTTAGGTGGATTTGGAGTCCACCCGATCGCATGACCTGCCGCGAACCGCATTTTGGAACAAGGCCTACACCTGACCAGATTGCATTTTGTGTTAAAAAAATGGATTACACTAGGCCTGTAGGCGGTAAACAATAAAACAGAAGGCTCAGGGCATCCCAGTTAGGTGAACTAGAAAGAATGGAACACAGCAAGAAATAACTCCGAGAGACTAAAGTTTTGCTGTCTGATGAATAATTCTGCGAACAACAAGGCAAATGAGAATTGTTGCCTTCTTAGAACACAGATTCCAAAAGAAGGGGTTTGAATATCATAAAATTGCTCAGAGCCCTTCTCCTTATGGTTTTTAACCTTTCTTGAACCTTGATCGCCTACCCCCTAATTACCGTCGCGGCGGTTGTCGCGGCTAGGTAACGCCGAGAGGAAAGTTGGGCCGGCCTGGACATATACATTCAATGACCTTTTACGGCCGCCGTATGGCGGCTTGAGGTGATGTAGTGGCACAACTTTCACCTGACTGAAGCGATTGATTAATGAATAATGTGTCGGATTTAAATCAACTCGTTGCACCATAAATAAAGCTGCCAGCACAAAGAATAGGATTCCGGACTTTGTTGCTTTTTGTTTTAAGGTGTAACGAAATCAAAGGCTTTTGGAACAGCTTTATCGAGGTTGAATGAGATGTGGTAAATAAAGATTCTGTGAAATTCATGAGTCAACCAGTGATAAATTTACCAACTCACTTGGATATTGTAAGCTTTAAATCTTTTCCGGCAGATTTGATGCTTTCTGTGGCCTGCAAGTGACTCAATGTCCGGGTGTCCTGTCCATTAATCTCATGAATCTCGTCGCCACAATGCAGCTGACCTTCTGCTGGACTACCAGGTTGCGTCTAAACAATCATAGAAAATGGTTTAGAACGTTCCATAAATCACCAGTGAAACTTGCTGATTGGCACTTTTAACTCCTACAACCGCATTCATCAGTCTGAGCAACGAAAATACCAAGGCTTGACAAAGGGTGCTGAGATTAGCCGACACTTATGAAGTGTGTCTGAACTCTGGACATTGGTAGTCGTTTGTGACTTGGTCATGGGTTTTACCAAGCAACCATAATGGCAACCTCCTTTTTCAAAAAAAGTCGAAAATGTTAGCTAAGTAAATGGATGGATGGATGGATGGTTGGATGGATGGATGGATGGATCACGGAGAGCGCGACCTCGCAGGATGGATGGACAAACTAGAATTCGTGCGTGCGTATGTGTGAGTGCGTAGGTGCATCCGCACTCTAAACCAATCATCTGCCGCTCACCTCACTTAGCCTCACACTCTCGCTCTCGCTCCTCGCCTACCCTTCCTGCATGCCTAAGGCTTACGCGCCTGTCACTTCGCCCTAGCCATGGGCGCAAGCACACAAGCACATCGGGTTATCGATTAACCAATGGTTTAGTCATGTAGCGATGTGATTGGCTGCCGCGCTGCAGATGCACGTGTGGTGCGCGTACGTACGCGCAGTCAGAGGCATGTTAGCGTGTGCGTAGTCATGTAGGTAGGTAGGTAGGCAGGCAGGCACGCAGTAAGCGAAGAGAGAAGGATGCAAGCACAACCGCATGTGGGAATTGGGGCCAGCGGTAGCACTGGCGGCAACGGCGATAACAGCAACAGTAATAATAATGGGGCTCTAATTGCTCTGCAAACAGCTGCAACAGCAGTATTTCCTCAAGCCTCACAAGTCCCGTTTGATCCAAAAATGGGTATCCCTCAGTCGCAGGGCTTCGTGACGTCGGTGTCACACTTCAATCAGCCCTCAATGGTTCCTTCCACCTGCACGGGTCTCCCAATTACCCAACTCAGTTTGGCTGAAATGGAGTCCATTATTTCCCCACTGACCAGACGTCGCTCGGAGGGCTTTGTACAGCAAGAGGTGAAGTTAATGATCAAGGAAATCGAGAAACGACGCCACATTCTTCTTTCCATGTCTCCGGTGCATAACAGGCTGAAGAAGAGAGCTTGGGAGGAAGTGGCTAACAGCATGGCCCTTAAGCGCCCTCACGAACCGAGACGAACTGGAGAACAGGTAAGATGGAATTGAATCCTAATTTTTACTTTATTTTTTTAACTTGCAAACGCGACATCACAAATTCAACTTTGCATCTGTCTAGAGGACCCGTTTCTGACGTCGGTACTACAAATATCGCATCAGAATTTAGTCGAATTTACGGAAAGCAGTTGAGGCTTGTTCTTTTAAGCTACTTGACCTGTTGTAACTGTTCATTTGTCTCATTTAAAGATAAAGAAGAAGTGGGAGAACATCGTATCTAAGACGAAGAAGAAGATTCGAGAGGGACAAGTGACACCAGAGTTGGACTGGAGTGAAACGAACAGTATGGTGATGCAGTTTTTGGCTGCAGCCACACAGGAGATGCGTGAGCGTCAGCAGCAGACGGCCCTCTACGGGAATGCAGGTCAGGGCTACGACGAGGCACCGACGTTGCCCACCCAATTGCCCCTTCACACTGCCTCATACCCCCCCTCCACCACTGCTTCTTTCGTTGCCTCTGTCGCCCCTCCACCTCGCTTCCCTTCGGTCAATCCTAACACCACTACTACTGTTCCTACCGCTAACAATAACGACAGCAGTACAAATGGTGACGTTTCGGTAGGTAGGAAGGTGACCTCTTATCGACTGTCAGAACTTTGAGCTTGAGTAATGACCTTTTTCCTTCGATTAGATGGCGGAGCACAAGTGCATGAACAGCATGGGGACGCTATTTCCAGAGGAAGGGACGGATGGTGGCGTGAACCAATCGGCGCGGGATGAAACTGTTCCTGAGGGGGGATCTCTGGTGTGCAAAGTAGAGGAGAGGGAGACAGATAGGAGAGGAGCGGTGATAAACCCAAACTCTGTGCCTGCTGGCCCCGTTACCGTTTCTACACCGATCATCGGTGACACTGATGAGGATGACGGGGATGATGATGACGATGACGATTGTGCTTCTGATAGCGACACCAAAGCCTTTTCCAGCTCGTGGGTTCCAATTTCCCTTCTATTTCAATCCTTCACTATTAAATTAGAACGTAGATAGAATTGTTACTTAAAATAATACAGTAGGGCGTTGTTTATGGCCAATCTTTAGCGAGTTTACATTTCTAGTTCGATAGGTGGTTCTTAATCTTGATGTACATTATAAGTTACTCTAGATGCTCTTTTCCTTCCAGCCTAGTTGAACGGAACAGAGGTGCTACGGAGTCACGTCGCCGTCATCAAAAACGGGCATTTGAGGCTGAATTGTTGCAACAGGCTCGCATGGAACACGCTCTCCGCATGGAGATCCTCCAGATGAAACGGCGCTTTTGGCAACTTAAAACTGAGGCTCTCCTCCAAAAAGAAAATCATCAACGATCCACCGGACCTTCGTAATCAATCTTTCCTCCTCGTTTCGTTCAGGGAATGTTTATGTGTGATTAAAACATTTGTTGGCTTAATAGCGTATACACTTTTTCATGACAAGTTAACTGTGTTTTCTTGACTTATTTGGAGTCCGGTTGAAAATGAATCCAAGGGGTACAATCGAGAATGAAACTTACACATGGAGTTATCAAGATTCATATCAGATCATGAAAATTAATTGACACCACTCAATTGGTAGACACTTATTCCTTTTAAAAATGTTAGCACTTGTTGTGATTTTACGCTACCTAGCTATATTCGAAAAGAGGAGTGGGTTGGGAGCTGAGATTTGTCGTAGGGAACGCTCCGTATTAGTTTTTCTGAGCCTGCATGTATAAATGTACCTCGAAGGGAACATGAATTGGGTTTCTTTCGAAGCCTTCTCAAGATGAACTAGGTGGACCAGTCAAAGGTGGTCTCTAAATGCGTTTATGCTAACCCCAGGTGGCTATCCTGCAATTGCATTCTGTCAGACACTATTTTTGACACGGAAAAATGCGCATTCACTGCTTATTTGGAATGCAATGAAGCTCCAGACCTTGGCCTTTCAAGCAAGGCATAACAAACTATTTAAATGGAAAAAAATGTTGATTACAGGAGTCTAGTAGGACAATGTTCAAGTCCTATTAAAAATTAGGACTTACTTTTAGTGCCGTGTTAGCAGTAAAACAAAAATTTAGTGAATTTCTACTTGCTAGGGGCATTTGACCAATCAGAGGTGGAGTGACTTGTCGATTTTGTTCACGATGGTGTTGTATACGTAGGGGAATTTTCCTTCCAAGGCGATATTTATCACTGTCGTGGTTCAGGCATACCGGCTAGCAGGCGAGGTTCGGTACAAACCCCGACTGTCACATCAGCTATGTGGCGTGGTGCAAACTGTCAACTAACTGTAGTCGTGGTGAATCTCTACACTAGCGCTAATGGAGACCAATGGCTTAGGAAATACGACGGAAAAAGAAGGCGCAACACGTGCCACTAACAACAGGGTTATGGTGCTAATGACACAATTGTGACTTTTGCTAAGGAAATGAGCAAGAGAGGTAAAATCACTAAACTTTAGTTAACAAACCCTTCACTACATCCTCAGATGATAGACAAGGAGAGGATGGCGTCATGCTGAGAATGCAAACGTGTTTGCAGTTTGAAAAAAAAAATCATAAAAACGAGTAAAGTCAATACGTGCCATGTTGTCAACAGTCACAATACTCTTAAATAGTAGGCTACGCCACTAGAGCGTTCTGCTAGGTCTCCGATTCCATTAGTGCTACCACAAGAAGACGCACCGCCGTTGAGGGGTTGCGTGCAAGTCGGCGTTGAGGATCCAGTCATTTCAGGCCACTTGAGCATCGGATTACTTCAGACCGAATGAGCACACAGTAATTTGGGCTAAAGATGCTTGACAAGACGTAAGGAATTTGAACAATTCGTGATTTATGTAACAGAGATGGCTTAAATGGCTTGATGAAGATGCAGCCAACATGATCACACAAACGCAACAAAACGTAGGTATTTCGGTTTCAAAAATGGGTACACGAAATGCTAAATACGGTTTGTAGATATTCAAGGGAGCAGAGACGAGTCAAAGCATCACTTTAAAATGCTTGACTTCTCTTCGGTTGTGCCAATTTATCGCCAGTTGGCCATTCACCGAGAAGAAGGGATTTCGTGGTGCCACTAACAGATTCGAAAACGCAAGATGGAAATCATCTGGTCAGAAAGATGGTGGAAACGAACTTTGGTACAGTAAATGGTAGAGCTAGTCAAACACATTAATTCAAGGCTAACGGTAAAGTGCATCCCTTTACCTTGCGATGGAGAGGACTATTTCCTCGCTAACTAGCTCCTCAAACCATCAAACATGTCATACCATATCCTGTCATGATGCGTTGTCATGACAGATCAAATTACATTTGTGATACCTAGAGGAGAGAGAGGAGTGGGATGGGATGATGAGGTGGACTGCGACAGCAACCGCTAGCTCACCTCATCCTCCCCCATTCACAAACACCTCTTCATGCAATTGTTACCACCTCTTTCTGGCACTAACAATAAGCAGTCAACTGACACACAGAAGCGAAGTAGAACAAAAGTATGGGAACAGAAGAAGGGCGAGAAACGAAGGGACCATGTTTTGTAAAAGTGAAATTCCTTACTTTTGGTGCCTTAAATGCCTTTAGAAAAGAATGGTTGTCTTTGCAGGCAAATATTTCGAGGTGCCTTGTGCACTTATTCACTCATCAATGCAAAACTCTTGCCACCTCTTATGACCACCTCATGGATGGAAGGGAATGGAGGTATGCGATAACATTAATGCGACCTTTTCACCTCCTGGTATGCTGACATACTGACATTCAACACCGCCGGATGACACCATAAGAAGTGCAACTCCTATACCAACTGGAACTTCTTATGAATACTTGCATAGCGCAAGGAATGGACTAACTCGACTGTAGCTTAAACAAGGGGGCAATCAAAGGTGGAACTTCATTTGTTTCTTCTTGGGCCATTCCTACTTTGAACCGCGAAATTATGACACCTTTGAACAAACAAAGCTGGCGGTATTTTAATTAAAGTCTGAACAAGCGATTACATTGTTCTCAAGAGGGAGGAGGACACATTTGTAAGCATTTAAAGTACTCGAGACGCTTAAAGAGCTTTTACCCACGAGAGCACATCGAGACGACACGACTGTTTCAATACAGTCTGCTTAAAGCCGTCTTGTTCGATCAGCAGGGTTTAGCTTCCCTGAAACTTTGGTTCCCAAAGTTGTCGGCTGGAAGTTGAAGGCATCACTGTCAAACATGATTCCGAAGGTATCTGACACAAGTGACACAAATGTCTTGTATTGCCAGCACAAAAGGAAACAATACCATTGTTGTCCATTGACCGGATCGGCAAGTAGATGGGCTAGTCCGGACTGAGCCAATCTGCGCGTGAAAGACGTCTCCATTATTAAATTGAGGTAAGCAGTTTTAAAGTTTCAAGCTGTTTCTGGTCTGATTCGACATAAACGCAGAGGGCATGTAGATGAAGCGTCTTTCCTGAAATCGTATTTAGGGGACATGTATGCTTTAATCTCGACCATTGACAGAGAATTGTCTAGGACGAGCCAAAGGCCAGAAGTTTTGAGCAGCGCCATTTGTGCAAGCAAGATGCAACAAATGCCTGATTTTTGGCAGTTCCTTAACTTCTCACATCAGTTACTCAACCAAACCAGCTTTTGTCCTATCGGCGCTCGGCACTTAAAGTTAATCTGTTTCAACCTTTTGAGCAAGGGATGAACAGGAAGAAATTTGTTCAATCAACTTCTTTATCACCTCCCGCATAAGCACTTAACCCTTCATCAACTCCAAGCAGAAGTAAAAGTACGCGCTTTGAGGTGTTACATGGGAAAGGACAGCTTGGAAGTGATTGCAATGGTGCACTGCAAGAGCACTTCTGATGGCAGGAGAAGATTTATTAAAATTTTGATCTCAGCCAAGTGGACAGTTTCAACAAACTAAGAGTCACATAGGGTGTGTCAGTCGCAAAAAATTTCATCCTTCTAAATTTTGTTGCTTGCCATTAAATTCACCTGCCTTTCCATTCAGGTATTTTGTAACTGTTTGGAACCAAAAACCGTTCTCCAACTCCGAATAGCCATTTGGTGCATTGGCTATCATGCCCGCATGAAATGTTGGAGTCCCCATCGGAGCTCACCTCTTTAATTTCATCTGAACTGGAAAGTCGGGATTACACGATATGAAGGACTTTGTCAACTACTTAATTACTGGAGTTAAAGATTCATTGAGTAGGAGAGACAGACCCCAACTCCCGTCGAGTCCCATGGGCGCATTGGACGCAAGGTGTGAATTAAAGATTCCAAGGAGATGTGCATATCTACAAACAACGGTGTCTCCCACCCTCTCTGCGGTGACACAGTCGTTTGGCTACGCCATCGGGTAAATTCAAACAGGAGCTGAGGTCACAAATGCTGACTCGAGCATCTCCATTCTCGGAGAGTACACAAGAGACGTTTAGCTGGCAGAAAGTGCTCTTTTAATTTCAATTCTATAACATTTAGGTCAATTTCAACACCTCCATACCGGTAAAAGTAGTCAAGTTGTTAAATTTGAGTCAGTGCAAATAAAGCCATAGATAAATTTATGGCTTTCTTGTAAAGTCGCGAAGCGCTTTGCTTTGTTTTTGCCCATAAAACTAATTAAGGCGGTGTAAAAAGTGCGAAAGATTGTGCCTGAATCGAAGTGTCGTCGGACCACCAGGAGCTGGTGACTACAGAGGCGATGTGGTCAAGTTAAAGGACCCACTTTTAACTACAACTGAGGATTTCCTGAATTTTAACACAGAGATAAATCCCATTCCAAGATTTGGTTTATTTAACAAAGCCCTCAATGCTAAGCAATTACTTACCTTGAGAGAGATTTTCACCCAACGCGTTTGGAACCTCGATTAGTGAGTGAAAGTTGTGAAAAGATTAATGCACACCTTTGTTAAGGAAATAGTGCAAAAAAGTTCAGTGTATTTGAAGCGCCTTAGAATGGCTAAAGTAATTTGCAACTAAGGAAGACCAACGTTTGGTAACTAAAATTCTGTCTAGATTCCTACAGGGGAAGGTGAAAGGAAAATACGAGACTAACGTGCCACAGTCAGTGCTGAAAAACACAACCGTTCTTTGGAGTTTGGGGAGATAAATGGATGCTTTTGGCTCAGTAATGCCATCAGAATCATAAGGTATAAACGAATGGTCTTGCGGCTGCAACGGCTAGGCCGATGGCGTCGAGGCAGGAAGTAATTGTCCACCATCAACGGCGCCGAACGAAGAAATGTGATGAGTGTAAAAAAGTCTTTGTCGGCCTAAATGCTGGCAGGTCTTCATCATAAAGTTTTATTCCCACTCGGCAATAAGAAAAGTCTACTGGGCGCATCTCACTCGAGGGGAAGGCGGTTGTGGCGTTCGGGGATACTTTCAGATAAGTGCTACTAAAGGATGCGACTTCCATGGAGAACATCATCGTAGTAGAAGATGATCTAGCCTTGAGCACCGTGCCTTAGCTAAAATTACCTCGAGGAAGGCACAACGATCAGGCATTTTCGACCGACTTCGCAAGGGTGTGCCATCACAACACCTTCGGCAAACCGTAGCTTGAATGAGAATTTGTTAGGTGCGAACAACTGGATGAGAAGACCACTCAGAAAGGGAACGTGGTTATACAGCGGTCTGATTTCCCTTATCCATACCACTTCCTCTGCCTTCAGGAAATTAAGAAACCAACTTATTTTATTTTGAAGTTTGCTTACACTAATTTTACGGATTTAAGGGAAAGCAACGCTTACTACAGCACTTTTGTCTTTTAGAAGCAATGCTTCTTCCCCGATCTCACGTCGCAGTCTTATGCTATTCTTAGCGGTAAACTCCCAACACCACGGAGCAACCGGAAACGGTATAGAGGCGTCAAAAGAGTAACTGATCTCGTAGTGTAAATAAATAATCTTTGCAAACAAACAAATCGAGCACCTTCATTCGGTATGCTCGCTATCAGCCTTGAAGGAGAACCGATCCTCACATTTTGGGCATGTTCGCCTCCCTGAAGGTGATACCAACGTCAACTAAAGTGCCACTTAAGGGGAAAACTAACCACAGACTAAAAATAAGACTGTTCCGGCCTCACTCAATCGTTTCCAACCGCACCAGTCTGTTTGTAGCTCGCTGTGGTGCATTCATAAGCAAAAAACAGGTCTTTTTATGCGTATTGAGCACAAAGCTGAAAAATAAGAGTTTCACCAACTGAGAAGAATCGTAAATCATGCAGCTTTGATAAAGAAGTCGACTAAATTTATCTTTGCTCTTGTGCTTTGTCTCCACGGTGTATAAAGCAGTTGTGACATTTAACCCTTCGTGAATGGTAAGCCAAAAATGGAAAGTTTTTTTGCCATATTTGTTACACAAGATGACATTATGACACTTAAGCTAATGCTTTTAGGATTCAGTTTGGCCAGTAACCAAGTCAGTAGCCGGTAAGCTGAGTTACACCATTCGCCCAGACAAGAGGAAGCGGATGCCTGCAACGCCTTGTAGGCCAACTAACGGACGCTTGATAAATCACGGTGGAAAATGCGAATTTAGGCAGGTAATTTCTGGAGGCATGCAATTGCAGAATCTGGGGCGCAAAGCGACAGATTGTATGAGGCAATGAAATAAAGTAAAGGAAAATGCCACCTTCTAGGTAAGAGGCAGCAGTCGCAATGACACCAACGTCCCTACGGAAAAGCCCCATGCCTCCACCTTTTCCTTCGTCCCTATGAGTATCACATGATGAATAGGTGAGATTCGGTCCAAAGGTGAGTGGAGAACAGCAACTTTCTCAGATGGAAGTGGGAGATGTGAACATATTAGTTCTGAAACATATGCTGCCTACTTCTGGAGGTTTTGACAATTTTTTTTTTAAATAAAACAAGCAGTTCCATCAAGAGACCGAATTTGATGCCTTTTGGAGAACTAGCATTACAACGAAAAAAAGCCACCACTTTCATTTACAATAGGTAGTAAGATCGATGGGAAATAAAAATAAAATGCATCTTTTGGATTCCAGTTTCCATTTTGGTTAATTTCAACTGCTTTCCTCTCACAGCGAGAACACTGGTGCTTAGGTCAAATGCTATCTGTTCTTATTGGTACACTACAAATTTATGGGCAGGATTTGGTAGAGGTGCAAAGCTTTTTCCGACCCACCTCCGCCGCCCTCAGACATCCACATAAATGCCATTCCAGAACCAGAGGGCTCATATTGCTTCACCCTAATTTATGCTCCTTGATAACATAAATTCTGTTCTGTGAATCGAGTGGAAACAAAAGGCAAGTTGAAACCAGTCACGCAAAGTGTGAAGGCACCTCTTTCCTCCCCATAAGAGAGAATTAGAGGAAATGGGCTACCATTTTACTAAGGAGGTGTATTAGTGGGCACAGAACTTTGGCATCTAAATGATCACTTCACAACTCTGAACTTTTTTGCTTCGCGGATTTACTTAGTGACCTCACAGATGACTTAACAAAATTCCTTCTTAACTCAGCCTAAAGCTCCACTTTACGATGCTTTTATTCGCTCCTCGGAGGAAAAAAAGTGGCTGAAATAAAAGAGGACGAAGGTTCCAAGATGCCTACTCAAAAGAAAGACTGACATGTTAATCCAAAAGGAAACGAACTACAATGATTCCTTTTGGGTTCATTTACAGAAGAAAGTATAATGTTGAAGAAAACACGAGAAGAGGTCGGGTTAGAGAACCACTTTAAAGGTTCGCCTGTGTTAATTTTCGACCGCATGAAGTCACATGCAGCTCCAGAGACAAAAGCAGTCGAACGATCCGCTTTAAGCCCAAAATATTATGAGTTGCTTTCCTCTACACCACACACAAGCCGGCGTTCATAAAATGTGAAATCCAAAAATGCAGTAAATAACCGTCAAAACCGAGAGCTGTATCATTTCCGGTCACGATTATGGCCGATTTGTGTACACACCACATCCGGTGTCCACATAGCAGCAAAAAGCGACGCAAAAAGAATACATACCTTTTACCATTAAAGATGTGAAGTGCAATTTAAAAACGAGCTAATAGGAACCAAGTTGGAGCACTTCTAATGAAAGTTGCACCTGTTAATTTCTAAATTGTTTCAATTACATGATTTTGCTATGAACGTAAAAAGTGAACTCATTTAATTAGCAACGTAATGAAATCACACATACCTTTTTAACCGTGAGTTGAAGGTTATAGTCCTGGCCACCTTGAATCCGGAAGCCCCAAGGCTTATCCAACTGACTCCGAGTAAGCACCACTGTCTGCATTGTATCAAAACTGTTGGTGCGTCCGTGCATCTTTGACCCCATGTGAGTGTTGGAGGAGGGGGCGTTAGAGGTGGAGGAGATGCGATCAAGAGTGGCAGCAAGGGCGGTGGGGTGAGAAGAGGGCCAGTGGCGGCCTGCCATCGAGGCGCCGCCACGTGAGTCGGTGCCAGCCACGCAACCCAAGTAAGTGTTCATTGTAACAGGCGGGCCTAAGAACAGCTGCCGTAGTAATGACCTGCGCTCCGATAGAAGGTGTGGACGTGCGTGTTTGGGTGTGCGTGAACGAATGCCCATGTGGAGAGAAGCGTGCGATTGGCCAACACTTCTCGCAGCGGACAGCTGTCCGCCTACTGATTGGCTGGTCGAAATTATGCCCACCTTTTGTAAGCATCAAAGGTGGGCAAGGGCATGGGCTCACCGCACTTAATAAATTCACAAAAACAGTCTTTTTGCGAGCTGTCTAGCTTAGGAAATGTGCTTACTACATTGAAAAAGTGGGGCCGAGCAGATATCGTTCCAATCAATGCTTTAGCAAACCTCCTTTCCAAGGTTTAGAAGTATGGCGAGCTCAAATTACATAATACCATCCGATTGAGCGAATAAATGCAAGTGTTATTTCCACAACGATAATTCTGTTCATAAAGACTCCCATTTGCGAGGTGTCGTCTTGAAACAAAAGCGATAACTCACTCCTCCGAACGGGTGCGACACACTTAACCCTTAATGAGTAGATGCAAATGCGAAAAATGATGAATCCTGAAACAATGCACCATTATTGTAAATCACTTCCGCTTATTTTTTTTGAAGAGGGCTTAAAACGTATTGACAACTTAGTATGTGAGGCGACTAGGACAAGGAGAGGAGTTAGATCTGACAGAGGAACACGTGATACGATAAGCTTTCTATGCGAACAGACGTTACTGTTTGCTGTCACTTATAGCGACTAAAGCAGTCGTTTACGAACTCTCCTCACGTTAAGGATGTTCAACCGCCTTCTACGTTACTTCTCTGTAACAATGCTTGCAATAAGGGATAGACTGCAGGAACCCTGCCGAAACTTAAAGGTTGACAACAAAGAAGGAAGAAATGCTGTTAGCTGAAGGAGATTTACTTGTGAGATAGCTACGTGTCGCCCTCCCGACGGCATTAACCAGATATGAGAGAAGTTCTGTTGAAAAAAGTAAATCACTCCAATTTTCACAGCAAAAAGGAAGCTTTACCGGTATTTGGAAATAGTAGAAAATAAATGCTAGCTCAGAAAGAAGTGTGCATAAAAGTTTTACCGTATCTCCTAACTGCTGGGTCAATGCGTAGTAAAAGAACAGACTTTGTCGATTGAGGGAAGGAATCAGCAGCCATCAGTCAAGTAGAATCAAAGACATTAAAATTCCGAGGTTCCTCAGCCACCGAGAGGTACGCATTTGGGTTGAGTCAGAATGAAAGATGTTATTGAGTGATTTCAACCCTCAAAAGTGCTTTTAAGATGCGATTTCGCTAAGTTCAAACTAATCATGGAAAGCTTACGGTGGTCGAAAAATGAGACATATGGAATTAAAATGGAAAACAAACTCTTAGCCTTCCGTTAAGACACACTCTAAGCAAAGCTGCTTGAATTGTGGAATTACTCTAGAAGCAGGCCACCTACCTCAGCTTGATATCATGTCTTCACTCGTTTCCAGAGGAGCTTCGAGGCATCATTTTTGTGACTGCAGCGGCAGATACCTACCTTAAATCCCTCACCTAATCGGCAACTCGTAACAGAAAAGATGCGCGCAGTGTAAATGAGGGGATGTGCTTTTAGGGGCTATCGTTGTCCCACGTCCCAAAGTGTAGACGTCAATGCCCTAACCTACGATCTCGAATCACGTAAAGCTACGCTAGGTGTAATGCCGCCATCTCCTTACCAGCTGTGTAGAATACGAATGGATACGTCTAAGTGGTAGTAAAGTGCGGTAGACAAGTGATGAACGCTTGCGATGCCTTCCACACTCTTCTCCAAATGCAATTTGCAAACAGAGTGATACTCCATATTCAGCGGCATCATGATCCACCATCCTCCCACTTGCATGTAAATCTGATGGGTGGAGGTCGAAGACCCGAAGCACCGAGGGCAATTCTCGAAAGAGGATATGCCTTCCCTTAACTACTTCCTCTAAAATTGCACATCACTGTCAGAATATTAAATCTGCCTTCACCATTGAAAAACCCTTGGTGCGCATCACTTACTTCTGGTCATCATGGTGGATCGTTCAGCCGTAGCAATGAAGAGTTTTTATGCTGCACCTTTTTGGTCCCCAGAAGAACGGTTTGACAAATGAAAGTGTTTAAGGACACGATAAATTCAAAATCTTGACCTGTCTCAAACGCTCCCCATGAGAGTTTTGCCAAAGTCCAAATCTCAATTTCAAAAGGACGCCCTTTAAAGGTTGTAAAGAAATTATCTCAAGTTTTAGCCTCAGAATGGAATTCAACGCCAAGGGACCGGATCCAAACATTACATTTCATTGAAAAGCTATAAATTTGTCGGAGTTAGTCATGATTGCGTCGATATGAATCCACTATTTGTTTCAGGTTTAGTATTTTCATTTGCTGCTTCTGGATCCATTACCACCCCAAAAAGTAGTCGGGATGCATTAATAAAAAAGTTCCAATGTCACCATAAACTTGACGCTTTGCACTCCAATTCCTACCAGCATTTCATTTGTCCCCTCAGGGGCAATATATCATTCCGTCTCAGACACCAATG